>JAWPHD010021514.1:0-28030 GCA_037043455.1 Cyrtodaria siliqua | reverse complement strand
TTCTTACATCAATATATAATTCCAGTTCTTACGCATATATATTCAGTTCTTACACATATATATTCAGTTCTTACACATATATATTCAGTTCTTATGCATATATATTCAGTTCTTATGCATATATTCAGTTTCTTACGCATATATATTCAGTTCTTACGCATATATATTTCAGTTCTTACGCATATATATTCAGTTCTTACGCATTTATATTCAGTTCTTACGCATATATATTCAGCTCTTACACATATATATTCAGTTTCTTACACATATATATTCAGTTCTTACACATATATATTCAGTACTTACACATATATTTTCAGTTCTTACGCATATATATGCAGTTCTTACGCATATATATTCAGTTCTTACGCATATATATTCAGTTCTTACACATATATATTCAGTTCTTACACATATATATTTAGTTCTTACACATATATATTCAGTTCTTACACATATATATTCAGTTCTTACTCACATATATTCAGTTCTTACACATATATATTCAGTTCTTACAGATATATATTCAGTTCTTACACATATATATTCAGTTCTTACACAAATATATTCAGTTCTTTCACATATATATTCACTTCTTGCGCATATATATTCAGTTCTTACGCATATATGTTCAGTTCTTACACATATATATATTCAGTTCTTACGCATATTTATACAGTTCTTACACATATATATTCAGTTCTTACGCAAATATATTCAGTTCTTACACATATATATTCAGTTCTTACGCATATACATTCAGTTCTTATGCATATATATTCAGTTCTTACGCATATATATTCTGTTCTTACGCCTATATATTCAGTTCTGACGCATATATATTCAGTTCTTACGCGTATATATTCAGTTCTTACGCATATATATTCAGTTCTTACACATACATATTCAGTTCTTACGCATATATATTCAGTTCTTATGCATATATATTCAGTTCTTAAGCATATATTCAGTTCTTACGCATATATATTTAGTTTTTACGCATATATATTCAGTTATAATGCATATATATTCATTTCTTACACATATATATTCATTTCTTGCACATATATATTCAGTTCTTACGCATATATGTCCAGTTCTTACACATATATATTCAGTTCTTACGCATATATATTCAGTTCTTACACATATATATTTAGTTCTTACGCAAATATATTCAGTTCTTACACATATATATTCAGTTCTTACACATATATATATTTACTTCTTACGCATATATATTCAGTTCTTACGCATATATATTCAGTTCTTACACATATATATTCAGTTCTTAAACATATATATTCAGTTCTTACACACATATATTCAGTTCTTACGCATATATATTCAGTTCTTACACATATATATTCAGTTCTTACGCAAATATATTCAGTTCTTACACATATATATTCAGTTCTTACGCATATATATTCAGTTCTTATGCATATATATTCAGTTCTTACAGATATATATTCAGTTCTTACACATATATATTCAGTTCTTACACATATATATTCAGTTCTTTCACATATATATTCACTTCTTGCGCATATATATTCAGTTCTTACGCATATATGTTCAGTTCTTACACATATATATTCAGTTCTTACACATATATATTCAGTTCTTACACATATATATTCAGTTCTTACAAATATATTTACTTCTTACGCATATATATTCAGTTCTTACGCATATATGTTCAGTTCTTACACATATATTCAATTCTGACGCATATATATTCAGTTTTTACACATATATATTCAGTTCTTACGCATATATATTCAGTTCTTACACATATATATTCAGTTCTTACGCATATATATTCAGTTCTTATGCATATATATTCAGTTCTTACGAATATATATTCAGTTCTTACGCATATATATTCAGTTCTTACGCATATATATTCAGTTTTTACGCATATATATTCAGTTCTTACGCTTATATATTCAGTTCTTATGCATATATATTCAGTTCTTACGCATATATATTCAGTTCTTACACATATTTATTCAGTTCTTACGCATATATTATCAGTTCTTACGCATATATTCAGTTCTTACGCATATATTCAGTTCTTACGCATATATATTCAGTTCTTACGCATATATATTCAGTTCTTACACATATATATTCAGTTCTTACACATATATATTCAGTTCTTACACATATATATTCACTTATTACGCATATATATTCAGCTCTTACGCATATATAATCAGCTCTTACGCATATATATTCAGTTCTAACGCATTTATATTCAGCTCTTACGCATATATACTCAGATCTTACGCATATATATTCAGTTCTCTGAATATATACTCAGTTCTTACATATATATATTCAGTTCTTACACATATATATTCAGTTCTTACACATATATATTCAGTTCTTTAACATATATATTCATTTCTTGCGCATATATATTCAGTTCTTACGCATATATGTTCAGTTCTTACACATATATATTCAGTTCTAACGCATATATATTCAGTTCTTACACATATATATTCAGTTCTTACGCATATATATTCAGTTCTTACTCATATATATTCAGTTCTTTCACATATATATTCATTTCTTGCGCATATATATTCAGTTCTTACGCATATATGTTCAGTTCTTACACATATATATTCAGTTCTAACGCATATATATTCAGTTCTTACACATATATATTCAGTTCTTACGCATATATATTCAGTTCTTACACATATATATTCAGTTCTTACGCATATATATTCAGTTCTTACGCATATATATTCAGTTCTTACGCATATATATTTAGTTCTTACACATATATATTCAGTTCTTACGCATATATATTCAGTTCTTATGCATATATATTTAGTTCTTACGCATATATTCAGTTCTTACTCATAAATATTCAGTTCTTACACATATATATTCAGTTCTTACACATATATATTCAGTTCTTTCGCATATATATTCAGTTCTTACGCATATATATTCAGTTCTTACGCATATATATTCAGTTCTTATGCATATATATTCAGTTCTTACGCATATATGTTCAGTTCTTACACATATATATTCAGTTCTTACTCATATATATTCAGTTTTTACACATATATATCCAGTTCTTACGCATATATATTCAGTTCTTACACATATATATTCAGTTCTAACACATATATATTCAGTTCTTACGTATATATATTCAGTTCTTATGCATATATTCAGTTCTTACGCATATATATTCAGTTCTTACGCATATATATTCAGTTCTTACGCATATATATTCAGTTTTTACGCATATATATTCAGTTCTTACGCATATATATTCAGCTCTTACACATATATATTTAGTTCTTACACATATATATTCAGTTCTTAGACATATATATTCAGTTCTTACACATATATTTTCAGTTCTTACGCATATATATGCAGTTCTTACGCATATATGTTCAGTTCTTACACATATATATTCAGTTCTTACGCATATATATTCAGTTCTTACACATATATATTCAGTTCTTATGCATATATATTCAGTTCTTACGCATATATATTCTGTTCTTACGCATATATATTCAGTTCTTACGCGTCTATATTCAGTTCTTAAGCATATATATTCAGTTCTTACACATATATATTCAGTTCTTACGCATATATATTCAGTTCTTATGCATATATATTCAGTTCTTACGCATATATATTCAGTTCTTACGCATATATATTTAGTTTTTACGCATATATATTCAGTTATAATGGATATATATTCAGTTCTTACACATATATATTCAGTTCTTACACATATATATTCAGTTCTTTCACATATATATTCACTTCTTGCGCATATATATTCAGTTCTTACGCATATATATTCAGTTCTTACACATATATATTCAGATCTTACACATATATATTCAGTTCTTACACATATATTTTCAGTTCTTACGCATATATATGCAGTTCTTACGCATATATATTCAGTTCTTACGCATATATATTCAGTTCTTACACATATATATTCAGTTCTTACACATATATATTTAGTTCTTAGACATATATATTCATTTCTTACACATATATATTCAGTTCTTACACATATATATTCAGTTCTTACTCACATATATTCAGTTCTTACACATATATATTCAGTTCTTACAGTTATATATTCAGTTCTTACACATATAAATTCAGTTCTTACCCATATATATTCAGTTCTTTCACATATATATTCACTTCTTGCGCATATATATTCAGTTCTTACGCATATATGTTCAGTTCTTACACATATATATTCAGTTCTTACGCATATATATTCAGTTCTAACACATATATATTCAGTTCTTACGCATATATATTCAGTTCTTATGCATATATTCAGTTCTTACGCATATATATTCTGTTCTTACGCATATATATTCAGTTCTTACGCATATATATTCAGTTCTTACGCGTATATATTCAGTTCTTACGCATATATATTCAGTTCTTACACATATATATTCAGTTCTTACGCATATATATTCAGTTCTTATGCATATATATTCAGTTCTTACGCATATATTCAGTTCTTACGCATAGATATTTAGTTTTTACGCATATATATTCAGTTATAATGCATATATATTCAGTTCTTACACATATATATTCAGTTCTTACACATATATATTCAGTTCTTACACATATATATTCAGTTCTTACACATATATTTTCAGTTCTTAAGCATATATATGCAGTTCTTACGCATATATATTCAGTTCTTACGCATATATATTCAGTTCTTACACATATATATTCAGTTCTTACACATATATATTTAGTTCTTACACATATATATTCAGTTCTTACACATATATATTCAGTTCTTACTCACATATATTCAGTTCTTACACATATATATTCAGTTCCTACAGATATATATTCAGTTCTTACACATATATATTCAGTTCTTACACAAATATGTTCAGTTCTTTCACATATATATTCACTTCTTGCGCATATATATTCAGTTCTTACGCATATATGTTCAGTTCTTACACATATATATTCAGTTCTTACGCATATTTATACAGTTCTTACACATATATATTCAGTACTTACGCAAATATATTAAGTTCTTACACATATATTTTCAGTTCTTACGCATATATATGCAGTTCTTACGCATATATATTCAGTTTTTACGCATATATATTCAGTTCTTACACATATATATTCAGTTCTTACACATATATATTTAGTTCTTAGACATATATATTCATTTCTTACACATATATATTCAGTTCTTACACATATATATTCAGTTCTTACTCACATATATTCAGTTCTTACACATATATATTCAGTTCTTACAGTTATATATTCAGTTCTTACACATATATATTCAGTTCTTACACATATATATTCAGTTCTTTCACATATATATTCACTTTTTGCGCATATATATTCAGTTCTTACGCATATATGTTCAGTTCTTACACATATATATTCAGTTCTTACGCATATATATTCAGTTCTTACACATATATATTCAGTTCTTACGCATATATATTCAGTTCTTACGCATATATATTCTGTTCTTACGCATATATATTCAGTTCTTACGCATATATATTCAGTTCTTACGCGTATATATTCAGTTCTTACTCATATATATTCAGTTCTTACACATATATATTCAGTTCTTACGCATATATATTCAGTTCTTATGCATATATATTCAGTTTATACGCATATATTCTGTTCTTACGCATATATATTTAGTTTTTACGCATATATATTCAGTTATAATGCATATATATTCAGTTCTTACACATATATATTCAGTTATTACACATATATATTCAGTTCTTTCACATATATATTCACTTCTTGAGCATATATATTCAGTTCTTACGCATATATGTTCAGTTCTTATACATATATATTCAGTTCTTACGCATATATATTCAGTTCTTACACATATATATTCAGTTCTTACGCAAATATATTCAGTTCTTACACATATATATTCAGTTCTTACGCATATATATTCAGTTCTTATGCATATATATTCAGTTTATACGCATATATTCTGTTCTTACGCATATATATTCAGTTCTTACACATATATATTCAGTTCTTACACATATATATTCAGTTCTTACGCATATATATTCAGTTCTTATGCATATATTCAGTTCTTACGCATATATATTCAGTTCTTACGCATATATATTCAGTTCTTACGCATATATATTCAGTTCTTACCCATTTATATTCAGTTCTTACGCATATATATTCAGCTCTTACACATATATATTCAGTTCTTACACATATATATTCATTTCTTACACATATATATTCAGTTCTTACACATATATTTTCAGTTCTTACGCATATATATGCAGTTCTTACGCATATATATTCAGTTCTTACGCATATATATTCAGTTCTTACACATATATATTCAGTTCTTACACATATATATTTAGTTCTTACACATATATATTCAGTTCTTACACATATATATTCAGTTCTTACTCACATATATGCAGTTCTTACACATATATATTCAGTTCTTACAGATATATATTCAGTTCTTACACATATATATTCAGTTCTTACACAAATATATTCAGTTCTTTCACATATATATTCACTTCTTGCGCATATATATTCAGTTCTTACGCATATATGTTCAGTTCTTACACATATATATTCAGTTCTTACACATATATATTCAGTTCTTACTCACATATATGCAGTTCTTACACATATATATTCAGTTCTTACGCAAATATATTAAGTTCTTACACATATATATTCAGTTCTAATGCATATACATTCAGTTCTTATGCATATATATTCAGTTCTTACGCATATATATTCTGTTCTTACGCCTATATATTCAGTTCTTACGCATATATATTCAGTTCTTACGCGTATATATTCAGTTCTTACGCATATATTCAGTTCTTACACATACATATTCAGTTCTTACGCATATATATTCAGTTATAATTCATATATTCAGTTCTTACACATATATATTCACTTCTTGCGCATATATATTCAGTTCTTACGCATATATGTTCAGTTCTTACACATATATATTGAGTTCTTACGCATATATATTCAGTTCTTACAAATATATATTTAGTTCTTACGCAAATATATTCAGTTCTTACACATATATATTCAGTTCGTACGCATATATGTTCAGTTCTTACACATATATATTCAGTTCTTACACATATATATTCAGTTCTTACACATATATATTCAGTTCTTACACATATATATTCAGTTCTTACAAATATATTTACTTCTTACGCATATATATTCAGTTCTTACGCATATATGTTCAGTTCTTACACATATATTCAATTCTTACGCATATATATTCAGTTCTTACACATATATATTCAGTTCTTACGCATATATATTCAGTTCATAAACATACATATTCAGTTCTTACGCATATATATTCAGTTCTTATGCATATATATTCAGTTCTAACGCATATATATTCAGTTCTTACGCATATATATTCAGTTCTTACGCATATATATTCAGTTCTTACGCATATATATTCAGTTCTTACGCATTTATATTCAGTTATTACACATATATATTTAGTTCTTACGCATATATATTTACTTCTTACGCATATATATTCAGTTCTTACACATATATGTTCAGTTCTTACACATATATTCAATTCTTACGCATATATATTCAGTTCTTACACATATATATTCAGTTCTTACGCATATATATTCAGTTCTTACACATATATATTCAGTTCTTACGCATATGTATTCAGTTCTTATGCATATATATTCAGTTCTTACGCATATATATTCAGTTCTTACGCATATATATTCAGTTCTTACGCATATATATTCAGTTTTTACGCATATATATTCAGTTCTTATGCATATATATTCAGTTCTTACGCATATATATTCAGTTCTTACACATTTATATTCAGTTCTTACGCATATATTATCAGTTCTTACGCATATATATTCAGTCCTTACGCATTTATATTCAGTTCTTACGCATATATATTCAGTTCTTACGCATATATATTCAGTTCTTACACATATATATTCAGTTCTTACACATATATATTCAGTTCTTACACATATATATTCAGTTCTTACACATATATATTCACTTATTACGCATATATATTCAGCTCTTACGCATATATAATCAGCTCTTACGCATATATATTCAGTTCTAACGCATATATATTCAGCTCTTACGCATATATACTCAGTTCTTACGCATATATATTCAGTTCTCTGAATATATACTCAGTTCTTACACATATATATTCAGTTCTTACACATATATATTCAGTTCTTACACATATATATTCAGTTCTTTCACATATATATTCATTTCTTGCGCATATATATTCAGTTCTTACGCATATATGTTCAGTTCTTACACATATATATTCAGTTATTACACATATATATTCAGTTCTTACACATATAATTTAGTTCTTACGCATATATATTCAGTTCTTACACATATATATTCAGTTCTTATGCATATATATTTAGTTCTTACGCATATATATTCAGTTCTTACACATATATATTCAGTTCTTACGCATATATATTCAGTTCTTATGCATATATATTCAGTTCTTACGCATATATTCACTTCTTACTCATACATATTCAGTTCTTACACATATATATTCAGTTCTTACACATATATATTCAGTTCTTTCGCATATATATTCAGTTCTTACGGATATATATTCAGTTCTTACGCATATATATTCAGTTCTTAGGCATATATATTCAGTTCTTATGCATATATTTTCAGTTCTTACACATATATATTCAGTTCTTACTCATATATATTCAGTTTTTACACATATATATCCAGTTCTTATGCATATATATTCAGTTCTTACACATATATATTCAGTTCTTACACATATATATTTAGTTCTTACGCATATATATTCAGTTCTTATGCATATATTCAGTTCTTACGCATATATATTCAGTTCAGTTTTTACGCATATATATTCAGTTCTTACGCATATATATTCAGCTCTTACACATATATATTCAGTTCTTACACATATATATTCAGTTCTTACACATATATATTCAGTTCTTACACATATATTTTCAGTTCTTACCCATATATATGCAGTTCTTACGCATATATATTCAGTTCTTACGCATATATATTCAGTTCTTACACATATATATTCAGTTCTTACACATATATATTTAGTTCTTAGACATATATATTCATTTCTTACACATATATATTCAGTTCTTACACATATATATTCAGTTCTTACTCACATATATTCAGTTCTTACACATATATATTCAGTTCTTACAGTTATATATTCAGTTCTTACACATATATATTCAGTTCTTACACATATATATTCAGTTCTTTCACATATATATTCACTTCTTGCGCATATATATTCAGTTCTTACGCATATATGTTCAGTTCTTACACATATATATTCAGTTCTTACGCATATATATTCAGTTCTTACACATATATATTCAGTTCTTACGCAAATATATTCAGTTCTTACACATATATATTCAGTTCTTACGCATATATATTCAGTGCTTACGCATTTAAATTCAGTTCTTACACATATATATTCCGTTCTTACGCATATATATTCAGTTCTTATGCATATATTCAGTTCTTACGCATATATATATTCAGTTCTTACGCATATATATTCAGTTTTTACGCATTTATATTCAGTTCTTACGCATATATATTCAGCTCTTACACATATATATTCAGTTCTTACACATATATATTCAGTTCTTACACATATATATTCAGTTCTTACACATATATTTTCAGTTCTTAAGCATATATATGCCGTTCTTACGCATATATATTCTGTTCTTACGCCTATATATTCAGTTCTTACGCATATATATTCAGTTCTTACGCGTATATATTCAGTTCTTATGCATATATATTCAGTTCTTACACATACATATTCAGTTCTTACGCATATATATTCAGTTATAATGCATATATTCAGTTCTTACACATATATATTCACTTCTTGCGCATATATATTCAGTTCTTACGCATATATGTTCAGTTCTTACACATATATATTGAGTTCTTACGCATATATATTCAGTTCTTACACATATATATTTAGTTCTTACGCAAATATATTCAGTTCTTACACATATATATTCAGTTCTAACACATATATATTCACTTCTTACGCATATATATTCAGTTCTTACGCATATATATTCAGTTCTTACACATATATATTCAGTTCTTAAACATATATATTCAGTTCTTACACACATATATTCAGTTCTTACGCATATATATTCAGTTCTTACACATATATATTCAGTTCTTAAGCAAATATATTCAGTTCTTACACATATATATTCAGTTCTTACGCATATATATTCAGTTATTACACATATATATTTAGTTCTTACGCATATATATTTACTTCTTACGCATATATATTCAGTTCTTACACATATATGTTCAGTTCTTACACATATATTCAATTCTTACGCATATATATTCAGTTCTTACACATATATATTCAGTTCTTACGCATATATATTCAGTTCTTACACATATATATTCAGTTCTTACGCATATGTATTCAGTTCTTATGCATATATATTCAGTTCTTACGCATATATATTCAGTTCTTACGCATATATATTCAGTTCTTACGCATATATATTCAGTTCTTACGCATATATATTCAGTTCTTATGCATATATATTCAGTTCTTACGCATATATATTCAGTTCTTACACATTTATATTCAGTTCTTACGCATATATTATCAGTTCTTACGCATATATATTCAGTTCTTACGCATTTATATTCAGTTCTTACGCATATATATTCAGTTCTTACGCATATATATTCAGTTCTTACACATATATATTCAGTTCTTACACATATATATTCAGTTCTTACACATATATATTCAGTTCTTACACATATATATTCACTTATTACGCGTATATATTCAGCTCTTACGCATATATAATCAGCTCTTACGCATATATATTCAGTTCTAACGCATATATATTCAGCTCTTACGCATATATACTCAGTTCTTACGCATATATATTCAGTTCTCTGAATATATACTCAGTTCTTACACATATATATTCAGTTCTTACACATATATATTCAGTTCTTACACATATATATTCAGTTCTTTCACATATATATTCATTTCTTGCGCATATATATTCAGTTCTTACGCATATATGTTCAGTTCTTACACATATATATTCAGTTATTACACATATATATTCAGTTCTTACACATATAATTTAGTTCTTACGCATATATATTCAGTTCTTACACATATATATTCAGTTCTTATGCATATATATTTAGTTCTTACGCATATATATTCAGTTCTTACACATATATATTCAGTTCTTACGCATATATATTCAGTTCTTATGCATATATATTCAGTTCTTACGCATATATTCACTTCTTACTCATAAATATTCAGTTCTTACACATATATATTCAGTTCTTACACATATATATTCAGTTCTTTCGCATATATATTCAGTTCTTACGGATATATATTCAGTTCTTACGCATATATATTCAGTTCTTAGGCATATATATTCAGTTCTTATGCATATATTTTCAGTTCTTACACATATATATTCAGTTCTTACTCATATATATTCAGTTTTTACACATATATATCCAGTTCTTATGCATATATATTCAGTTCTTACACATATATATTCAGTTCTTACACATATATATTTAGTTCTTACGCATATATATTCAGTTCTTATGCATATATTCAGTTCTTACGCATATATATTCAGTTCAGTTTTTACGCATATATATTCAGTTCTTACGCATATATATTCAGCTCTTAAACATATATATTCAGTTCTTACACATATATATTCAGTTCTTACACATATATATTCAGTTCTTACACATATATTTTCAGTTCTTACCCATATATATGCAGTTCTTACGCATATATATTCAGTTCTTACGCATATATATTCAGTTCTTACACATATATATTCAGTTCTTACACATATATATTTAGTTCTTAGACATATATATTCATTTCTTACACATATATATTCAGTTCTTACACATATATATTCAGTTCTTACTCACATATATTCAGTTCTTACACATATATATTCAGTTCTTACAGTTATATATTCAGTTCTTACACATATATATTCAGTTCTTACACATATATATTCAGTTCTTTCACATATATATTCACTTCTTGCGCATATATATTCAGTTCTTACGCATATATGTTCAGTTCTTACACATATATATTCAGTTCTTACGCATATATATTCAGTTCTTACACATATATATTCAGTTCTTACGCAAATATATTCAGTTCTTACACATATATATTCAGTTGTTACGCATATATATTCAGTGCTTACGCATTTTTATTCAGTTCTTACACATATATATTCAGTTCTTTCGCATATATATTCAGTTCTTATGCATATATTCAGTTCTTACGCATATATATTCAGTTCTAACGCATATATATATTCAGTTCTTACGCATATATATTCAGTTTTTACGCATTTATATTCAGTTCTTACGCATATATATTCAGCTCTTACACATATATATTCAGTTCTTACACATATATATTTAGTTCTTACACATATATATTCAGTTCTTACACATATATATTCAGTTCTTACTCACATATATGCAGTTCTTACACATATATATTCAGTTCTTACAGATATATATTCAGTTCTTACACATATATATTCAGTTCTTACACAAATATATTCAGTTCTTTCACATATATATTTACTTCTTGCGCATATATATTCAGTTCTTACGCATATATGTTCAGTTCTTACACATATATATTCAGTTCTTACACATATATATTCAGTTCTTACTCACATATATGCAGTTCTTACACATATATATTCAGTTCTTACGCAAATATATTAAGTTCTTACACATATATATTCAGTTCTTACGCATATACATTCAGTTCTTATGCATATATATTCAGTTCTTACGCATATATATTCTGTTCTTACGCCTATATATTCAGTTCTTACGCATATATATTCAGTTCTTACGCGTATATATTCAGTTCTTACGCATATATTCAGTTCTTACACATACATATTCAGTTCTTACGCATATATATTCAGTTATAATTCATATATTCAGTTCTTACACATATATATTCACTTCTTGCGCATATATATTCAGTTCTTACGCATATATGTTCAGTTCTTACACATATATATTGAGTTCTTACGCATATATATTCAGTTCTTACAAATATATATTTAGTTCTTACGCAAATATATTCAGTTCTTACACATATATATTCAGTTCTTACACATATATATTCACTTCTTACGCATATATATTCAGTTCTTACGCATATATATTCAGTTCTTACACATATATATTCAGTTCTTAAACATATATATTCAGTTCTTACACACATATATTCAGTTCTTACGCATATATATTCAGTTCTTACACATATATATTCAGTTCTTACGCAAATATATTCAGTTCTTACACATATATATTCAGTTCTTACGCATATATATTCAGTTCTTATGCATATATATTCAGTTCTTACAGATATATATTCAGTTCTTACACATATATATTCAGTTCTTACACATATATATTCAGTTCTTTCACATATATATTCACTTCTTGCGCATATATATTCAGTTCGTACGCATATATGTTCAGTTCTTACACATATATATTCAGTTTTTACACATATATATTCAGTTCTTACACATATATATTCAGTTCTTACACATATATATTCAGTTCTTACAAATATATTTACTTCTTACGCATATATATTCAGTTCTTACGCATATATGTTCAGTTCTTACACATATATTCAATTCTTACGCATATATATTCAGTTCTTACACATATATATTCAGTTCTTACGCATATATATTTAGTTCTTACGCATATATATTCAGTTCTTATGCATATATTCAGTTCTTACGCATATATATTCAGTTCAGTTTTTACGCATATATATTCAGTTCTTACGCATATATATTCAGCTCTTAAACATATATATTCAGTTCTTACACATATATATTCAGTTCTTACACATATATATTCAGTTCTTACACATATATTTTCAGTTCTTACCCATATATATGCAGTTCTTACGCATATATATTCAGTTCTTACGCATATATATTCAGTTCTTACACATATATATTCAGTTCTTACACATATATATTTAGTTCTTAGACATATATATTCATTTCTTACACATATATATTCAGTTCTTATGCATATATATTCAGTTCTAACGCATATATATTCAGTTCTTACGCATATATATTCAGTTCTTACGCATATATATTCAGTTCTTACGCATATATATTCAGTTCTTACGCATTTATATTCAGTTATTACACATATATATTTAGTTCTTACGCATATATATTTACTTCTTACGCATATATATTCAGTTCTTACACATATATGTTCAGTTCTTACACATATATTCAATTCTTACGCATATATATTCAGTTCTTACACATATATATTCAGTTCTTACGCATATATATTCAGTTCTTACACATATATATTCAGTTCTTACGCATATGTATTCAGTTCTTATGCATATATATTCAGTTCTTACGCATATATATTCAGTTCTTACGCATATATATTCAGTTCTTACGCATATATATTCAGTTTTTACGCATATATATTCAGTTCTTATGCATATATATTCAGTTCTTACGCATATATATTCAGTTCTTACACATGTATATTCAGTTCTTACGCATATATTATCAGTTCTTACGCATATATATTCAGTTCTTACGCATTTATATTCAGTTCTTACGCATATATATTCAGTTCTTACGCATATATATTCAGTTCTTACACATATATATTCAGTTCTTACACATATATATTCAGTTCTTACACATATATATTCAGTTCTTACACATATATATTCACTTATTACGCATATATATTCAGCTCTTACGCATATATAATCAGCTCTTACGCATATATATTCAGTTCTTAAGCAAATATATTCAGTTCTTACACATATATATTCAGTTCTTACGCATATATATTCAGTTATTACACATATATATTTAGTTCTTACGCATATATATTTACTTCTTACGCATATATATTCAGTTCTTACACATATATGTTCAGTTCTTACACATATATTCAATTCTTACGCATATATATTCAGTTCTTACACATATATATTCAGTTCTTACGCATATATATTCAGTTCTTACACATATATATTCAGTTCTTACGCATATGTATTCAGTTCTTATGCATATATATTCAGTTCTTACGCATATATATTCAGTTCTTACGCATATATATTCAGTTCTTACGCATATATATTCAGTTCTTACGCATATATATTCAGTTCTTATGCATATATATTCAGTTCTTACGCATATATATTCAGTTCTTACACATTTATATTCAGTTCTTACGCATATATTATCAGTTCTTACGCATATATATTCAGTTCTTACGCATTTATATTCAGTTCTTACGCATATATATTCAGTTATTACGCATATATATTCAGTTCTTACACATATATATTCAGTTCTTACACATATATATTCAGTTCTTACACATATATATTCAGTTCTTACACATATATATTCACTTATTACGCGTATATATTCAGCTCTTACGCATATATAATCAGCTCTTACGCATATATATTCAGTTCTAACGCATATATATTCAGCTCTTACGCATATATACTCAGTTCTTACGCATATATATTCAGTTCTCTGAATATATACTCAGTTCTTACACATATATATTCAGTTCTTACACATATATATTCAGTTCTTACACATATATATTCAGTTCTTTCACATATATATTCATTTCTTGCGCATATATATTCAGTTCTTACGCATATATGTTCAGTTCTTACACATATATATTCAGTTATTACACATATATATTCAGTTCTTACACATATAATTTAGTTCTTACGCATATATATTCAGTTCTTACACATATATATTCAGTTCTTATGCATATATATTTAGTTCTTACGCATATATATTCAGTTCTTACACATATATATTCAGTTCTTACGAAATATATATTCAGTTCTTATGCATATATATTCAGTTCTTACGCATATATTCACTTCTTACTCATAAATATTCAGTTCTTACACATATATATTCAGTTCTTACACATATATATTCAGTTCTTTCGCATATATATTCAGTTCTTACGGATATATATTCAGTTCTTACGCATATATATTCAGTTCTTAGGCATATATATTCAGTTCTTATGCATATATTTTCAGTTCTTACACATATATATTCAGTTCTTACTCATATATATTCAGTTTTTACACATATATATCCAGTTCTTAAGCATATATATTCAGTTCTTACACATATATATTCAGTTCTTACACATATATATTTAGTTCTTACGCATATATATTCAGTTCTTATGCATATATTCAGTTCTTACGCATATATATTCAGTTCAGTTTTTACGCATATATATTCAGTTCTTACGCATATATATTCAGCTCTTAAACATATATATTCAGTTCTTACACATATATATTCAGTCTTAAACATATATATTCAGTTCTTACACATATATATTCAGTTCTTACACATATATATTCAGTTCTTACACATATATTTTCAGTTCTTACCCATATATATGCAGTTCTTACGCATATATATTCAGTTCTTATGCATATATATTCAGTTCTTACACATATATATTCAGTTCTTACACATATATATTTAGTTCTTAGACATATATATTCATTTCTTACACATATATATTCAGTTCTTACACATATATATTCAGTTCTTACTCACATATATTCAGTTCTTACACATATATATTCAGTTCTTACAGTTATATATTCAGTTCTTACACATATATATTCAGTTCTTACACATATATATTCAGTTCTTTCACATATATATTCACTTCTTGCGCATATATATTCAGTTCTTACGCATATATGTTCAGTTCTTACACATATATATTCAGTTCTTACGCATATATATTCAGTTCTTACACATATATATTCAGTTCTTACGCAAATATATTCAGTTCTTACACATATATATTCAGTTCTTACGCATATATATTCAGTGCTTACGCATTTTTATTCAGTTCTTACACATATATATTCAGTTCTTACGCATATATATTCAGTTCTTATGCATATATTCAGTTCTTACGCATATATATTCAGTTCTTACGCATATATATATTCAGTTCTTACGCATATATATTCAGTTTTTACGCATTTATATTCAGTTCTTACGCATATATATTCAGCTCTTACACATATATATTCAGTTCTTACACATATATATTCAGTTCTTACACATATATATTCAGTTCTTACACATATATTTTCAGTTCTTAAGCATATATATGCAGTTCTTACGCATATATATTCAGTTCTTACGCATATATATTCTGTTCTTACGCCTATATATTCAGTTCTTACGCATATATATTCAGTTCTTACGCGTATATATTCAGTTCTTATGCATATATATTCAGTTCTTACACATACATATTCAGTTCTTACGCATATATATTCAGTTATAATGCATTCAGTTCTTACACATATATATTCACTTCTTGCGCATATATATTCAGTTCTTACGCATATATGTTCAGTTCTTACACATATATATTGAGTTCTTACGCATATATATTCAGTTCTTACACATATATATTTAGTTCTTACGCAAATATATTCAGTTCTTACACATATATATTCAGTTCTAACACATATATATTCACTTCTTACGCATATATATTCAGTTCTTACGCATATATATTCAGTTCTTACACATATATATTCAGTTCTTAAACATATATATTCAGTTCTTACACACATATATTCAGTTCTTACGCATATATATTCAGTTCTTACAAATATATATTCAGTTCTTACGCAAATATATTCAGTTCTTACACATATATATTCAGTTCTTACGCATTTATATTCAGTTCTTATGCATATATATTCAGTTCTTACAGATATATATTCAGTTCTTACACATATATATTCAGTTCTGTCACATATATATTCACTTCTTGCGCATATATATTCAGTTCTTACGCATATATATTCAGTTCTTACACATATATATTCAGTTCTTACACATATATATTCAGTTCTTACACATATATGTTCAGTTCTTACGCATATATATGCAGTTCTTACGCATATATATTCAGTTCTTACGCATATATATTCAGTTCTTACACATATATATTCAGTTCTTACACATATATATTTAGTTCTTAGACATATATATTCATTTCTTACACATATATATTCAGTTCTTACACATATATATTCAGTTCTTACTCACATATATTCAGTTCTTACACATATATATTCAGTTCTTACAGTTATATTCAGTTCTTACACATATATATTCAGTTCTTACACATATATATTCAGTTCTTTCACATATATATTCACTTCTTGCGCATATATATTCAGTTCTTACGCATATATGTTCAGTTCTTACACATATATATTCAGTTCTTACGCATATATATTCAGTTCTTACACATATATATTCAGTTCTTACGCATATATATTCAGTTCTTATGCATATATATTCAGTTCTTACGCATATATATTCTGTTCTTAAGCATATATATTCAGTTCTTACGCATATATATTCAGTTCTTACGCGTATATATTCAGTTCTTACGCATATATATTCAGTTCTTACACATATATATTCAGTTCTTACGCATATATATTCAGTTCTTATGCATATATATTCAGTTCTTACGCATATATTCAGTTCTTACGCATATATATTTAGTTTTTACGCATATATATTCAGTTATAATGCATATATATTCAGTTCTTACACATATATATTCAGTTATTACACATATATATTCAGTTCTTTCACATATATATTCACTTCTTGCGCATATATATTCAGTTCTTACGCATATATGTTCAGTTCTTACACATATATATTCAGTTCTTACGCATATATATTCAGCTCTTACGCATATATAATCAGCTCTTACGCATATATATTCAGTTCTAACGCATATATATTCAGCTCTTACGCATATATACTCAGTTCTTACGCATATATATTCAGTTCTCTGAATATATACTCAGTTCTTACACATATATATTCAGTTCTTACACATATATATTCAGTTCGTACACATATATATTCAGTTCTTTCACATAATATTCAGTTCTTACGCATATATATTCAGTTCTTACGCATATATATTCGGTTCTTACGCATTTATATTCAGTTCTTACGCATATATATTCAGCTCTTACACATATATATTCAGTTCTTACATATATATATTCATTTCTTACACATATATATTCAGTTCTTACACATATATTTTCAGTTCTTACGCATATATATGCAGTTCTTACGCATATATATTCAGTTCTTACACATATATATTCAGTTCTTACACATATATATTTAGTTCTTACACATATATATTCAGTTCTTACACATATATATTCAGTTCTTACTCACATATATTCAGTTCTTACACATATATATTCAGTTCTTACAGATATATATTCAGTTCTTACACATATATATTCAGTTCTTACACAAATATATTCAGTTCTTTCACATATATATTCACTTCTTGCGCATATATATTCAGTTCTTACGCATATATGTTCAGTTCTTACACATATATATTCAGTTCTTACGCATATTTATACAGTTCTTACACATATATATTCAGTTCTTACGCAAATATATTAAGTTCTTACACATATTTATTCAGTTCTAACGCATATACATTCAGTTCTTATGCATATATATTCAGTTCTTACGCATATATATTCTGTTTTTAAGCCTATATATTCAGTTCTTACGCATATATATTCAGTTCTTACGCGTATATATTCAGTTCTTACGCATATATTCAGTTCTTACACATACATAGTCAGTTCTTACGCATATATATTCAGTTATAATGCATATATTCAGTTCTTACACATATATATTCACTTCTTGCGCATATATATTCAGTTCTTACGCATATATGTTCAGTTCTTACACATATATATTCAGTTCTTACGCATATATATTCAGTTCTTACACATATATATTTAGTTCTTACGCAAATATATTCAGTTCTTACACATATATATTCAGTTCTTACACATATATATTCACTTCTTACGCATATATATTCAGTTCTTACGCATATATATTCAGTTCTTACACATATATATTCAGTTCTTAAACATATATATTCAGTTCTTACACACATATATTCAGTTCTTACGCATATATATTCAGTTCTTACACATATATATTCAGTTCTTACGCAAATATATTCAGTTCTTACACATATATATTCAGTTCTTACGCATATATATTCAGTTCTTATGCATAAATATTCAGTTCTTACAGATATATATTCAGTTCTTACACATATATATTCAGTTCTTACACATATATATTCAGTTCTTTCACATATATATTCACTTCTTGCGCATATATATTCAGTTTTTAAGCATATATGTTCAGTTCTTACACATATATTCAATTCTTACGCATATATGTTCAGTTCTTACACATATATATTGAGTTCTTACGCATATATATTCAGTTCTTACACATATATATTTAGTTCTTACGCAAATATATTCAGTTCTTACACATATATATTCAGTTCTTACACATATATATTCACTTCTTACGCATATATATTCAGTTCTTACGCATATATATTCAGTTCTTACACATATATATTCAGTTCTTAAACATATATATTCAGTTCTTACACACATATATTCAGTTCTTACGCATATATATTCAGTTCTTACACATATATATTCAGTTCTTACGCAAATATATTCAGTTCTTACACATATATATTCAGTTCTTACTCATATATATTCAGTTCGTATGCATATATATTCAGTTCTTACAGATATATATTCAGTTCTTACACATATATATTCAGTTCTTACACATATATATTCAGTTCTTTCACATATATATTCACTTCTTGCGCATATATATTCAGTTCTTACGCATATATGTTCAGTTCTTACACATATATATTCAGTTCTTACACATATATATTCAGTTCTTACACATATATATTCAGTTCTTACACATATATATTCAGTTCTTACAAATATATTTACTTCTTACGCATATATATTCAGTTTTTACGCATATATGTTCAGTTCTTACACATATATATTCAGTTCTTACACATATATATTCAGTTCTTTCACATATATATTCAGTTCTTACGCATATATATTCAGTTCTTATGCATATATATTCAGTTCTTACAGATATATATTCAGTTCTTACACATATATATTCAGTTCTTACACATATATATTCAGTTCTTTCACATATATATTCAATTCTTACGCATATATATTCAGTTCTTACACATATATATTCAGTTCTTACGCATATATATTCAGTTCTTAAACATATATATTCAGTTCTTACGCATATATACAGTTCTTATGCATATATATTCAGTTCTAACGCATATATATTCAGTTCTTACGCATATATATTCAGTTCTTACGCATATATATTCAGTTCTTACGCATATATATTCAGTTCTTACGCATTTATATTCAGTTATTACACATATATATTTAGTTCTTACGCATATATGTTCAGTTCTTACACATATATTCAATTCTTACGCATATATATTCAGTTCTTACACATATATATTCAGTTCTTATGCATATATATTCAGTTCTTACACATATATATTCAGTTCTAATGCATATATATTCAGTTCTTACGCATATATATTCAGTTCTTACGCATATATATTCAGTTCTTACGCATATATATTCAGTTCTTACGCATATATATTCAGTTCTTACGCATATATATTCAGTTCTTACGCATATATATTCAGTTCTTATGCATATATATTCAGTTCTTACGCATATATATTCAGTTCTTACACATTTATATTCAGTTCTTACGCATATATTATCAGTTCTTACGCATATATATTCAGTTCTTACGCATTTATATTCAGTTCTTACGCATATATATTCAGTTCTTACGCATATATATTCAGTTCTTACACATATATATTCAGTTCTTACACATATATATTCAGTTCTTACACATATATATTCACTTATTACGCATATATATTCAGCTCTTACGCATATATAATCAGCTCTTACGCATATATATTCAGTTCTAACGCATATATATTCAGCTCTTACGCATATATACTCAGTTCTTACGCATATATATTCAGTTCTCTGAATATATACTCAGTTCTTACACATATATATTCAGTTCTTACACATATATATTCAGTTCTTACACATATATATTCAGTTCTTTCACATATATATTCATTTCTTGCGCATATATATTCAGTTCTTACGCATATATGTTCAGTTCTTACACATATATATTCAGTTCTAACGCATATATATTCAGTTCTTACGCATATATATTCAGTTCTTACACATATATATTCAGTTCTTATGCATATATATTTAGTTCTTACGCATATATATTCAGTTCTTACACATATATATTCAGTTCTTACGCATATATATTCAGTTCTTACGCATATATATTCAGTTCTTACGCATATATTCACTTCTTACTCATAAATATTCAGTTCTTACACATATATATTCAGTTCTTACACATATATATTCAGTTCTTTCGCATATATATTCAGTTCTTACGCATATATATTCAGTTCTTACGCATATATATTCAGTTCTTATGCATATATATTCAGTTCTTATGCATATATTTTCAGTTCTTACACATATATATTCAGTTCTTACTCATATATATTCAGTTTTTACACATATATATCCAGTTCTTACGCATATATATTCAGTTCTTACACATATATATTCAGTTCTTACACATATATATTTAGTTCTTACGCATATATATTCAGTTCTTATGCATATATTCAGTTTTTACGCATATATATTCAGCTCTTACACATATATATTCAGTTCTTACACATATATATTCAGTTCTTACACATATATATTCAGTTCTTACACATATATTTTCAGTTCTTACCCATATATATGCAGTTCTTACGCATATATATTCAGTTCTTACGCATATATATTCAGTTCTTACACATATATATTCAGTTCTTACACATATATATTTAGTTCTTAGACATATATATTCATTTCTTACACATGTATATTCAGTTCTTACACATATATATTCAGTTCTTACTCACATATATTCAGTTCTTACACATATATATTCAGTTCTTACAGTTATATATTCAGTTCTTACACATATATATTCAGTTCTTACACATATATATTCAGTTCTTTCACATATATATTCACTTCTTGCGCATATATATTCAGTTTTTACGCATATATGTTCAGTTCTTACACATATATATTCAGTTCTTACGCATATATATTCAGTTCTTACACATATATATTCAGTTCTTACGCATATATATTCAGTTCTTATGCATATATATTCAGTTCTTACGCATATATATTCTGTTCTTACGCATATATATTCAGTTCTTACGCATATATATTCAGTTCTTACGCGTATATATTCAGTTCTTACGCATATATATTCAGTTCTTACACATATATATTCAGTTCTTACGCATATATATTCAGTTCTTAAGCATATATTTTCAGTTCTTACGCATATATTCAGTTCTTACGCATATATATTCAGTTATAATGCATATATATTCTGTTCTTACACATAAATATTCAGTTCTTACACATATATATTCAGTTCTTTCACATATATATTCACTGCTTGCGCATATATATTCAGTTCTTACGCATATATGTTCAGTTCTTACACATATATATTCAGTTCTTACGCATATATATTCAGTTCTTACACATATATATTCAGTTCTTACGCAAATATATTTAGTTCTTACACATATATATTCAGTTCTTACGCATATATATTCAGTTCTTACGCATATATATTCAGTTCTTACACATATATATTCAGTTCTTACGCATATATATTCAGTTCTTACGCATATATATTCAAATCTTACGCGTATATATTCAGTTCTTACGCATATATATTCAGTTCTTACCGTATATATTCAGTTCTTACGCATATATATTCAGTTCTTACGCATATATATTCAGTTCTTACGCATATATATTCAGTTCTTACGCGTATATATTCAGTTCTTACGCATATATATTCAGTTCTTACACATATATATTCAGTTCTTACGCATATATATTCAGTTCTTACACATATATATTCAGTTCTTACGCAAATATATTCAGTTCTTACACATATATATTCAGTTCTTACGCAAATATATTCAGTTCTTACGCATATATATTAAGTGCGTACGCATATATATTCAGTTCTTACACATATATATTCAGTTCTTACACATATATATTCAGTTCTTACGCATATATATTCAGTTCTTATGCATATATTCAGTTCTTACGCATATATATTCAGTTCTTACGCATATATATTCAGTTCTTACGCATATATATTCGGTTCTTACGCATTTATATTCAGTTCTTACGCATATATATTCAGCTCTTACACATATATATTCAGTTCTTACATATATATATTCATTTCTTACACATATATATTCAGTTCTTACACATATATTTTCAGTTCTTACGCATATATATGCAGTTCTTACGCATATATATTCAGTTCTTACACATATATATTCAGTTCTTACACATATATATTTAGTTCTTACACATATATATTCAGTTCTTACACATATATATTCAGTTCTTACTCACATATATTCAGTTCTTACACATATATATTCAGTTCTTACAGATATATATTCAGTTCTTACACATATATATTCAGTTCTTACACAAATATATTCAGTTCTTTCACATATATATTCACTTCTTGCGCATATATATTCAGTTCTTACGCATATATGTTCAGTTCTTACACATATATATTCAGTTCTTACGCATATTTATACAGTTCTTACACATATATATTCAGTTCTTACGCAAATATATTAAGTTCTTACACATATTTATTCAGTTCTAACGCATATACATTCAGTTCTTATGCATATATATTCAGTTCTTACGCATATATATTCTGTTCTTAAGCCTATATATTCAGTTCTGACGCATATATATTCAGTTCTTACGCGTATATATTCAGTTCTTACGCATATATTCAGTTCTTACACATACATAGTCAGTTCTTACGCATATATATTCAGTTATAATGCATATATTCAGTTCTTACACATATATATTCACTTCTTGCGCATATATATTCAGTTCTTACGCATATATGTTCAGTTCTTACACATATATATTCAGTTCTTACGCATATATATTCAGTTCTTACACATATATATTTAGTTCTTACGCAAATATATTCAGTTCTTACACATATATATTCAGTTCTTACACATATATATTCACTTCTTACGCATATATATTCAGTTCTTACGCATATATATTCAGTTCTTACACATATATATTCAGTTCTTAAACATATATATTCAGTTCTTACACACATATATTCAGTTCTTACGCATATATATTCAGTTCTTACACATATATATTCAGTTCTTACGCAAATATATTCAGTTCTTACACATATATATTCAGTTCTTACGCATATATATTCAGTTCTTATGCATAAATATTCAGTTCTTACAGATAAATATTCAGTTCTTACACATATATATTCAGTTCTTACACATATATATTCAGTTCTTTCACATATATATTCACTTCTTGCGCATATATATTCAGTTCTTACGCATATATGTTCAGTTCTTACACATATATATTCAGTTCTTACACATATATATTCAGTTCTTACACATATATATTCAGTTCTTACACATATATATTCAGTTCTTACAAATATATTTACTTCTTACGCATATATATTCAGTTTTTACGCATATATGTTCAGTTCTTACACATATATTCAATTCTTACGCATATATGTTCAGTTCTCACACATATATATTGAGTTCTTACGCATATATATTCAGTTCTTACACATATATATTCAGTTCTTACACATATATATTCAGTTCTTACACATATATATTCAGTTCTTTCACATATATATTCACTTCTTGCGCATATATATTCAGTTCTTACGCATATATGTTCAGTTCTTACACATATATATTCAGTTCTTACACATATATATTCAGTTCTTACACATATATATTCAGTTCTTACACATATATATTCAGTTCTTACAAATATATTTACTTCTTACGCATATATATTCAGTTTTTACGCATATATGTTCAGTTCTTACACATATATTCAATTCTTACGCATATATGTTCAGTTCTCACACATATATATTGAGTTCTTACGCATATATATTCAGTTCTTACACATATATATTTAGTTCTTACGCAAATATATTCAGTTCTTACACATATATATTCAGTTCTTACACATATATATTCACTTCTTACGCATATATATTCAGTTCTTACGCATATATATTCAGTTCTTACACATATATATTCAGTTCTTAAACATATATATTCAGTTCTTACACACATATATTCAGTTCTTACGCATATATATTCAGTTCTTACACATATATATTCAATTCTTACGCAAATATATTCAGTTCTTACACACATATATATTCAGTTCTTACGCATATATATTCAGTTCTTATGCATATATATTCAGTTCTTACAGATATATATTCAGTTCTTACACATATATATTCAGTTCTTACACATATATATTCAGTTCTTTCACATATATATTCACTTCTTGCGCATATATATTCAGTTCTTACGCATATATGTTCAGTTCTTACACATATATATTCAGTTCTTACACATATATATTCAGTTCTTACACATATATATTCAGTTCTTACACATATATATTCAGTTCTTACAAATATATTTACTTCTTACGCATATATATTCAGTTTTTACGCATATATGTTCAGTTCTTACACATATATATTCAGTTCTTACACATATATATTCAGTTCTTTCACATATATATTCAGTTCTTACGCATATATATTCAGTTCTTACGCATATATATTCAGTTCTTACAGATATATATTCAGTTCTTACACATATATATTCAGTTCTTACACATATATATTCAGTTCTTTCACATATATATTCAATTCTTACGCATATATATTCAGTTCTTACACATATATATTCAGTTCTTACGCATATATATTCAGTTCTTAAACATATATATTCAGTTCTTACGCATATATATTCAGTTCTTATGCATATATATTCAGTTCTAACGCATATATATTCAGTTCTTACGCATATATATTCAGTTCTTACGCATATATATTCAGTTCTTACGCATATATATTCAGTTCTTACGCATTTATATTCAGTTATTACACATATATATTTAGTTCTTACGCATATATGTTCAGTTCTTACACATATATTCAATTCTTACGCATATATATTCAGTTCTTACACATATATATTCAGTTCTTACGCATATATATTCAGTTCTTACACATATATATTCAGTTCTTATGCATATATATTCAGTTCTTACGCATATATATTCAGTTCTTACGCATATATATTCAGTTCTTACGCATATATATTCAGTTCTTACGCATATATATTCAGTTCTTACGCATATATATTCAGTTCTTATGCATATATATTCAGTTCTTACGCATATATATTCAGTTCTTACACATTTATATTCAGTTCTTACGCATATATTATCAGTTCTTACGCATATATATTCAGTTCTTACGCATTTATATTCAGTTCTTACGCATATATATTCAGTTCTTACGCATATATATTCAGTTCTTACACATATATATTCAGTTCTTACACATATATATTCAGTTCTTACACATATATATTCAGTTCTTACACATATATATTCACTTATTACGCATATATATTCAGC
>JAWPHD010021513.1:0-28036 GCA_037043455.1 Cyrtodaria siliqua | reverse complement strand
AAACCAAATCGTAACTTGCTTTGTAACTTCCGTGATAATAAATCCGTTGTCTGTTGTTTCCTTGTCCGCTGGGACAGCTGCTGTTAGGAGAAAACGTTCAAGTCCTTTGATTCGAGCTTCTCTTTCAAAAGCTCCAGCGAGCTCCTATGAATAAACAAAAATAAATAAATAAAAACAGCAATGTTTTAATTGTTATAATTCGTAATTTTACATTTTAGTGATTGTATATATCGAAATAAACTAGTGTACAGTGAAATATATTATATAATTGTATAATAAAGCATAATAGTCCGAAGCAGAACATAATGGCTGCGGTTAAATAACAGTAACGTTATACAGTATGATAAAAGTAGATATAACGGTCGAACAGGTAATGTAGCATTAAAGGACCATAGTCAACTAAAAACAAAAATAGAAACAAACAACAATTACAAGGTTAAGTAAAAGGCAAAGTATATGGCATCACAAACATAAATGGGTAAACATATAGGGCTACCGTCTTGGTACGGCCAGTGGCAAAAAGGCTGCTTGGGGTTTAAACGACGTTATTGGGTGCACTAAACCTCCCTGTTATCCTAGTGTCACCCCAATAAAACGGGAGTGTAAATAAAGAAATACAAGAATAACACAAGAAGCTAAATATTATTCTTTTCTTACTTTTAGCAATTTAACGTAGTTGTCTTTGTCTTGCTGCGAGTCTCCTCTTGCTGCCGGATAATCCAGGTCCAGACCGTCAAACCCATAACGCCGCAGCCTTTCTATGACTGAGTTGATAAACATGTTACGACTCTCTTCTGTAGCTACCATTCCGGTAAATGCACTGGCGGAATTCAACCCGCCAACCGCTATCAGCGTTCGCAAATCAGGCTGGGGTATTTTCAGGTCATTAAATTCTTTGTACCTTTCATTATAATTCATAATGTAATGAGAACATGATGTATCTAGTTATAAAAAAACAAGATAGTAAACTGAAATGTAAATATATGTGTAAATGTGACATCTGAGGTAGCATTAGTATCAACTGAAATAGTTTTGAGTGTCTTTCAATAGCTCATATTATGTTTTACAAGTGTAAATAACACACATTTTCACACGTTTTACAAAATTAAAACTTACATACAGATTCATAAAATATAAACAAGTATAACTTACAATTTATCATCGTTCGATTCCACCATGCTCATTACATTTCCCTTTATCTTTGCAAATTCATAAACGAGATGTGTGAAAAGGCTGGTTTGAATATTTACGGGCAGGAATTTGCCGACGCCGTTGCGATACTGAGACCAGTTAGTGTAATAGCATACTCGCTTGAAAGTAGTGTCAGCTAAAATTCAAATTAGAAATACAGTCCAAGTACTGATAGTGTTTTTGCATTTTTGTTACATTTTTCAACCGTTTTGTTTTACTTTTCAACAGCATCGGTAATGACGTTTTCCTAATGGGACGAAATTCTCGATTATCATATACAGAAAGATCGTTCTATTGAGCTCAAGCAGTGCACCTTAATTAACGTGTTACTCAAATATGCATATATTGTAAACGTTTTGAAACTAGATATACAATATAGATATACAGGGACTATAACAACCTGACTTCTATGGTGATGTGATTTATAAACTTCGTAAAATTCTTTGGTCATGATCACTTTCATACTATCTTTGTTAAACTTGTTAAAAAGTTTATCAAAAGAGGTTATGACCCTATCATTTTGCAACGTACTGCATGCCTGGTGGTGGACCCTTTTACCGATCGCCACTATGCTTTCCTCTTTAATTGTACGATGACAGGCTGTGGACCCTATGATGACGCCTACCTAAAGTCCATTGGGACGGTGGCGTTTGATGTTTGTCTATGATCTTTCTTGGCGTGCCCTTAATGGTTTATTCTCTTGTTGTTCTGGCTTCTGCCAAGTCATTGAGTACCTTCATTGTGGCTCTCTAGGCTATTGTTTTTTTTGTATTATATTTACACGAGCATATTTGTGTTTTACTTATATTGCCTATTGTTGCTGGTTAGAGATTAGATCATGGCGATGAGACAAACAGCGAACGCTGCCGTCCTTTAAAGAGTTAAGACTTTAAGACAAACATCACATGCTACCGTCCTTTAAGGATTTAAGCCTTTAAGACAAACAGCGAACGCTGCCGTCCTTTAAGGATTGAAGGCTTTAAGACAAACATCACACGCTACCGTCCTTTAAGGACTGAAAACATCATCTCCAACACAAATCTAAAGTATTTCTTTTATCCATTTGAATAAATGAGATATAGGGTCCTATAGAAACCGCAGCGTCCGAACGCAATGGCATCGGAGGTCCGCACTGCACTGCAAACAAGGACTTGATAATACAATGAAAGAGACAAAAAACAACAGAAAGGGTGGTGAAAACAGGGTTACCGACTTGGAACGGTCAGTAGGCAATAAGGCCTACTGGTTAGCTTGAATCGATTTTATATGCGCACAATCCTCAATATTATCCTGTCTTCAGCGCCCAAATAGACAAGACAGTGTAAACAAAACTACATCCCATCAAAAGGAATTCTCTAACAATAAAGTCCACATCCAGAGAAACTAACTAAAGAAACACATACAAAATAATAAACATCTCAGGTTGTTTCCAGAATCGTACTGAACAACCATAGTAGTTGCAGCTAAAGAGAAAACCAATCTAGGGTAAAACCAGAATAAACGAGGGACGTAAGCTCATGCACCAACCTCCCTTAGTTGGAGTTTCAGTAGGTACAATCATAGAGTCCCAAGAGGTAGTCCAATCATCGCACAAGTGAAAAGTGAAGCCTAATGACTGACTGTAGAGGGGTCAATCACTAAACATTCAGTGCGCTGTAAAACCAAAGAAATATATCCTTTTCTGACGAACTTCCTGATTTAATTTGCAAATAGGTCAGGAAATCCTCTGACTCCTTTAACTTTCGAAGTTTATAGACCACATCTACATCAAATGAGGGTTGTGATATGCCTAGTCGCAGTGGTGTTTTAAGGTTGGGGTTGTACTTTTCAAGCAGGCCCTCGTTGCGGCGGTAAAATTTAGAGAAAGATCTACGTAGTTTGTGATAACGAAAACGCTGCTGAAGAAGTTTACTTGTAATAACTTGATTTCGATCATTGAAGTCTATAACATCATTACACGCTCTAGCAAATCGAATGAGCTGGGAGATATAAACCCCGTATGAGGTAGAACGAGGTACATCTCCATCCAGGTGTGGATAGTTAACGATGTTATAATTTAAATCATCTCTCTTATCATAGATTTTAGTATGAATACAATCATTTGAAATTGAGAGATGAAGATCGAGAAATGTTGCTGCTGTATCTGAACTGTTGGCTTTTTTCAACGTGAGCTCTGGTGGATAAATGTTAGTAACCATATGAACAAAGAACGGATTATCAATATTGAGTATGCCATCAAGATACCGAGAAGTATTATTAATGGCATCAATAATTTCACCCTGGCTAGCAGGTGACAAACTCAACATAAAATCTCTTTCATAGAGGTTCAAAAACAAAGCATACTTTCGGCAAAAATATGTCAATAGTTTAGCAAAACATTTATTTAGAAATATATACTTACCATAAACGAACTGGAAATACGCATGTATCGCTACAATCAAGAAAAGCCTTGACCACAACATAGTGAACTATAATCCAACCAGCATTAACTTCAAACCTAATAATATTACTATTCTCGACAGGGGCATCAGGGGATAAGGGGGACTCCGGAATAGTCGTACCTACTCTCTATATCTAGCTGATGTTTCTATTTCTTCAAAGGATTGGAAGAAGTATTGATGTATTGACACACTGCACTAACCGAACGCTAGCGTGAATGTTAATGAATACTGATAAGACATTTGTGATTTTTTGTACGATAAATTATTCGAATTTATTCATATGGGGTGTTAAGGTCTTGATTAGTACTTGTTATTGATGATTGAAGTATATATTTTTTTAATTTTATGTACAAATGAACAAAATATACGCCGATGATTTGATTAGTTCAAACTGTTATATAAGCAAGGGGGATAACTCCTTATAGCGTCAATGTAGTACAATTTATGATGCAAAAATAATTTAGTAAGTTGAAACTTCGAAACAAAACTGATCACTCATTGTGCCCTTTCGTTCTTTTTGTCCTTGGTCCTTTGTATAGATCTAGTTAATTTTCTCTTTGTTGTGGTACATTTTGGGTGATGTGATTTCTATAGGACCATTTTTCTCATTTATGATTTCACAATAAATTGTTTATTGCATAATATTGGTTAATACATAAGACTGCGTCGCAAAATTGCCCAAAGTTACAATAATTTGTCCCATTGATAGTGTTAAAAGGTACAGGTTGCCCCCATCCATCCGACGGAGATGGTCAACGTCTTACAATGCTTACTGTACCATATACGATTATAAGGGGTATCAATTAATTCGTAAACTTTCTCAATAACGTTTATATGCTAAAGTAGCTATCCTGCCAAATAACGGCAAAAATTACACTACAAAACCTTTCATGAAAACTCTATACAGGTGTTTAGGTCATATAATGTGTATGTATCGATTAAAAATAAATATTTGTTAACGGGTTCTTAAAATAACCGTGACTGAATATGCGTAAAATGAGTTATTAGTTGGTAACTGTTAATTCGACTCACCAATTTTGGGGATACACTTTTTAACAAGTTTAACAAAGATAGTATGAAAGTGATCATGACCAAAAATCTTACGAAGTTTATAAATCACATCACCATAGAAGTCAGGTTGTGATAGTCCTTGTCGCAGAAGAGTCCTTAAATTACTTTAATATTGGGAAAGAAGAACAGGGTTACGATAATAAAATTTTGCAAAGTTTTTACGAAGATTATGGTAACGATAACCCTGATTGAGTAGCTATTTAGTTATACAAAGATTACGAATATTAAAGTCCTTAACTCGAGTACAAACTCTTAAAAAACGAATAAGTTGAGAAACGTACACCCCATAAGAAGTTGCTCCATAAAACATGCGACAAGTTTACTTCCATTTTCCTTGCAATATGCCAAGCATTCTTTGAAGAATGATGTCATAATGCACACCATACCTTCTTGATAACCACCTTGCAATGCAGTTATAGGTTTATTTATTTCATTTTTTATACGTTTTAATAACACACGTTCATAAAGCTTCAGGATGGATGAAGATAATGTAATAGCGCGATAACTACGGGGATTATCTATGCGTTTTTCACCCCCGTATAAAGAGTAACATGTTCATATATAAGGGAACATGCACATCCTTATACACCAAGTTAAACAACTTTGTTAATAAATTTCGTAAGAAATCACCACCATGCATTATATTTTCATTATAAACCCAATCCAAGCCACAGATTTTTCCTGATTTTAACACGCTTATTGAATCAACCACCTCTCTGTATTGTATTTTTCACCATTATTATTAACTGGCATATAGGATTCCTTTAAGTGGGTAACTTCAGACAAAATTCGGTCACGAACTGACTTGTCATACTTTAGAAATTCCGTATTGGAGTACAGGTCAGAGAAATAAGCACACCATACAATGACTATTTCCTTAGGGTCGCGTAAGGTGAGACCATCAAATAGTTGACATTAATATACATTTGGTAGAAAAAGAGGAGATAACCACACGATGTATCACACATATACTTTAAACATGATTTATTCCTTTATTCTTATATACAAACAAGAGGATTGCCAGTGAGCCACACGTTATTCCAGCATTAATGAAGGCTCTTCCCGCCAGTATTACAATTAACATCAAAAACCAAAATATTCTTACTTTGTCCCTAGTTTTGCTTTGAGCACGGACTATAACAAAAAAAGAACGTCCAAATTCCTACTTCGCGCACGGACGATTCCGGAATTGAACCGCGCACATTGAGAATTCCGATAATCATGATAATGCCGCGCATTTTAATTGTTTTTACTTTGAACAGAGCAATTCCGGAATTGTCATAATATTCTCATTTCGCGCATAAAATATACGCGTATATTACTTCAGTTCGAGGGTCTATGATTGATTTTCTATTATCAATGAATATAATGCATTCTCACCATGGTTGCGAAAAAGAACGTATCCGAGGCCCTAAAATGGCCACTGATGTTTCCTGTCGTTATAGAACCCTTGATAGCACTACATAAAACTGATCGATTTTCAAATTGAATTTCATTTTACAATTAATGGACTGCTGCATGGACATGAAAAAAAACAGACATATTATCGATTACGCAAAACCTGACATGATGTATTAGGCTGTGAGTTAGAGAATTGAGAGGGGAAATAGAAAGGGTTTTTTGACAAGTGAAAGCAAGAAACAGACATCAGTCATACGTGGTTTATTGTTATGTAGATGACAGAATAAAATAAGTTTCTGTCGTCTCTCCAACCATTAAAATTCAATTTGTAAAGTTTAACTCATGTATGCGCAATATTTCTTTACTTTAATGGGACTCAGGCAATGTTGAGGTCTACGTTACGCATTCCTTTACATCTCAGAACAAATCATAGGGGCTTTCTTGTGTTCTTCCTAGAACACATTTTCACTAAGCTGACATTTATGATTTTGACATTTGTTTTTAAAATAATGACTACACTCTGCTTTTTGAGTAATGAAAAAAATGAGCATCATTTAAATTGAAAAGTAATGTCTATAATAAAGTAAATTTACACCATTCATTAACATTTATAAACGAGTATATTGTGCCATAAATTGTGTTTAGTTTTTCTTAAATAAAAGGTGTAGAATAATCGGACTGGATTTAGAGTAATTTTCTCTATACAGGAATCTGTTATATGAAATGAATTAAGTGCTGATAGAACCTCTATCGAATTTTACTTTCAATTTAATTATATAAAAGACACATATTCTTGATATCAAAATCAGTTTGGGTAACACATAAAGAAAGATCACCTTGTGCCCTTCTAAGCGAATTCACCTTGGGTAAGTTATTGGTTCCCCAAGTCGACAGTACAGCTTAATCACTATACATGCATATACAGTTATTGATATTGTTTGTGTCGCCTGCGTAGCATGGCAGGAACTTAGTGATCACTTTGTCCGTCGTCTGTAGTCGTCGTCGTCCGTCCGTCATACTTTATCCTGCAATCAAACCTATAACCTGTAACCCATAATTACTTGAAAAGTATTTGACCTGTGTTCTTGAAACTTCACACACATCTTCATCTTAACCCGAAGGCTGGCGTGGCGCAGTCGGTAGCGCGGCGGTTTGTATCCGGAGGCCCCGGGTTCAATCCTCCGTGGTGCCACTTAGTTCCGTCGGTGTGTTCTCGGACAAGACACCGTTCTTCGGATGGGGACGTAAACCGGGCGGTCAAGGGTATCGGTCTATCCTCCGAGCACGTTTAAGAACCATAGGAATCTATTCGATAATGAGAGTAGGGCAGGTTCCCGGATACCTATATATCCTTCCCCTCTCTCTGGGGCGGCTCTAAATAACCTATACTGTGTTGATGAGTCGTTATACAACAACTTAATTCAATTCAATTCCTCTTAACCCAAGAAACTCTACAACTTTGCCAATTATCAAAATTGTTTAAATGTTTAAATGTTTCAGGTATCGGCTGTCATCATCAAAAATGGAGGGTTAAAAGAAGGATTTAAAGAAAAAAACATGCTTTTTTACAACGTTACATACAAACACTAAACCTCCGGGTGCGTGGCATTTTTGATCCGAATATCTTCATTTATAAAGTATTGGGCATGTATGACCCTGCACTCATTTTTTTATTTGTAAACGTTCAGTAGCTCTCAATAAAAAATTATATTTATTTAACAGCGGCCATGTTGCGTGACCAACATTTACAAAGTTGTAAGATAAAGACTTCTGGATTATCACCTGTCTAATTAAGTACAATGGACAATATTGGAGAAGATTGTTTTACGACTTTTTTCAACTTTGTACATTTGTACACCTTTCAAAGTCTACGCCATAAATACAGAGAGGTTGGTTCTTAGGGACCAAGAAAAAAAATGTATGAAAGAAGAAATTTTAAAATCGTCGAACACGTTAAATACAAAAACTATTGCAATCTCGGTTTGATTGATTGTTCCTGAACGGTAGTGAAAAGTGCATGCTACCGTTCACGCCCTTTAGCCCCGGGTTGAGCAAAACTCAATCATGTCAATAGTACAGAAGTTTAAGCCATCTCGAAGATGGTATGCATATGGCGGTGAAAATGGAACCTCCAATGCGGTATTTTCGTACGCTTTCCAAGTTGCATCCCTGTAGAGGGCCCCTTTAAATGTTGTGTCTATAAAATGACCATAGCAAATTACAATTAAATGCATTCACATTTGGACAAGATACGCTTTTTTTTTACTTGATTACCCCCTAGGTAGCCTCAGGGGATGGAGCCAAAAACGAAAATGATTGTGCATCTGCTCAACCTTAACTAAGAAACACGCCACACATGAACTTGAAATCTCTTAGAGTGTAGCGTAAAGTTGGAGCTAGCGTCACAAGACGGAAACAATTGATGTCTATGCTCTGCGGCGGCTCTAAATGTCCTATTTGTGTGTGTTGATGAGTCGTTAAACCTTTTTTTTAATTCAGTTCAATTTACTTATTTAGTTACCACTCAATACGTTGTACTACCATATTCCCCTCTCTGGTGCGGCTCTACATAACCTATAATGTGTTGATGAGCCGTTCAACAATATTCAATTTAATTGACTTTTTAGTCATTATTTCACTATTCAATAAGTTATAATACCACCTTCCACTTTCTCTGGGGGGGGGAGGGGGGGGGGGGGGGGGGGGGGTTGCTAAATAACCTATAATGTGTTGATCAACCGTTAAACAATATTCAATTCAGTTGACTTATTTAGTCATTATTTCACTACTCAATAAGTTATCACCTTCCAATTTTCCCCCACTTCAACTTCATCTGGGGCGGCTCTAAATAAACAATATTTTGTTTATGAGCCGTTAAACAAGATTAATTTCAATTACATTTTCTCATTTAGTCATTATTTCACCACTCGCTAAGCTATTATTATACCTCACATAAAACGCCCATGCTAAATACCCATAGACAACAATGTGTCATTTCTTACTATCTTACGCGAGGGTGATAGTACAGGGTGATAATAAATCGCAGGGTGATAGTAAAAAAAATGTCACATGCGCAGCTTTGATGCGCGCCCTGTTCGGTGACGTCATCGGGACAGTTTTGGTGAAATTGCTCTTGTTATCTCACCATAACTTCAAAAGTAATTAACTGATTTCAACTACCATTCATTTTCTTAGTTCTGTTATTTCCAATCCAACAATATAACTGTCATGATAGCAACTTTTAAAAAAAAATGGTTTCGGTTTCACTCAAACAAGCAGTGGAGCAGTCTATCAGACAAAGTGAAATCTGTACCGAAAACGTACTGAAAATGAATCTTAATATTACCCAAGGGGTTTTCGGTATAATAAAATGAATATCACATTCATGAGAGGGTGATAGGAAGAATGTTTACCCTTTGGATATTGATTATCATCCTCGGCTTCCCCTCGGGCGATAATCATATCCTCAGGATGAACATTAGGGTATTGATTATCCTCAGGGTGAACATTCGGATATTGATTATCCTCAGGGTAACCTCAGGGTCAACATTCTTGTTATCACCCTCTCATGAATGTGATATTTATATATTACCACCTTCCTGTCACTCTGGGGCGGCTCTAAATAACCTATAATGTGTTAATGAGCCATTAAACAAGATTCTATACCATTCGATTTACTCATTCAGTCATTATCTCTCCACCCAGTACGTTATAATACCGCCTTACACTCGATCACATAACGTTGATACGCCTACTGCCCCAATGGCCTTGCGGACACCATGGCCGGACACCGTGGCAGGCGCGGACACCATGGCCTCCTACACACTCCTTTTTTCCAGATTTTTTAAATATCTTTTTACCAATCCGCGCGTAACTTTCCTCAGCGATCGGGTCGGTTAAATATTATTCTTTGTTTCTGCAACATTGGCTTACCTAAATTAGTCTAATTTATCTGACGTCAGGGGTGCTTTTTTAACATATGGACGTTCCATTACGGGATCCCGCCTTAACTCCATTAATCGATGGGAAAGCTTATATTAGCACGATATTATAACTGATATTTCGCCAATAAAACATGTTTAAACACATTGTTTACTGAACAAATGCGATAACCTGCAATTACCTATTACATGTAAATGTTTTAATTTTATAATAATAATGCTTTTTAAGTCGAAATTAAGATTTTATTTCATACCTAGACAAACCCGTTTACACTTCTAGGCGAAGGGGTTGGATGGGGTGTGAAAGTTAATACTCGGACCACGTAATGCATAGTATATACCCTTTGATGCACTATGCCTAAAGGTGCCCTACCGACTAGCAAATTCTTCATAAACCGTCGAAATATCTCTTCTTCGCTCTATTCTTTCCCTTACCTATACTATATATTGTAATGAAAATATTGTGATATAAACTAAAAAAAATAACAAACTCGTACTCACTTACGTTTTCTTTGCAATTCATCCGTGATAATAGTATCCACCACTTTTCTAGTTTTGAAGGATTGTCAATGTTAAGCGGGTCAGCCCAAATAAAACGTCTGGCTTACGTCACAAAATACTAGGTTTCAGTGATGTTCACAACAAGGCTTTTAGTGAGGCTCACAGTGGGGAGTTTGCATTGGTATTATTATATCCGCACTGTTCAAAGAAAAAACGGATATACTGCGGTCGTCAGTCCGTCATCTGTTTTGCTCGTCGCCAAAATGAACATTAAACCCACGATTTTCAATATTATTTAAATATTTTTACATGCTATAAGTAACTATATACGCCCATAACACAGAACCGGTTTTGCGGTTGGATGTTACTCCTCGTGGGTGGGGACTTATGCTATATGTGATCAGTATGCTTTGTTTTATATTGTATACTAGTAACCTAAATTCCTCCTACATGGGATGTTCCACATCTAAGGTCTAACGCCTGGGTCCAGAGATCAAGATTAAACGGGTTATTTTCATCAAAATAAACATTACAGCTAGTGTTCAAAATTGTAATGTAGTTTTTTTACATTCTTGTCGTTTATTGTAACGTGAACTTCAACGCGATTTTGACCCATAGTCTTTAAATAGCTGCTAAGACCGTAATGACAATTATGTTTATTTGCCCGAACACGACGGCCCACTTTTTTCAATGAAGATATAAAACAATGAACTTCTTCCTTTCCAACCTGGTCAAACTTGAATAGCCATTTGTCAGTGAAATAAACACACCAGTGTTTCCTCTTTATCTTTATTAAGTTAATTATTATTTGTTTAAGATAGGAATTTTACAGAACGTCTAGAACCTAACAAAAAACTCAAGATCCCATTAAGAAACACACTCGTATAGCACCTAATAAAGTACTAAATGCCCAAGTAAAGAACATCTAGCACCTAATAAAGAACTCAATGCCCAAGTAAGGAACATGTAGCACCTAATAAAGAACTCAATGCCCAAGTAAGGAACATAAAGCACCTAATAAATAACCCAATGCCCAAGTAAGGAACAATTAGCTCATAACAAAAAAGCCAATGCCCAAGTAAGGAACATCTAGCACATAATAAAGTACTAAATGCCCAAGTAAGGAACATGTAGCCCACAATAACGAACTCAATGCCCAAGTAAGGAACATGTAGCACCTAATAAAGAACTCAATACTAAATGCCGAAATAAGGAACATGTAGCCCCAAATACCGAACTGAGTGCCCAAGTAAGGAACATGTAGCACCTAATAAAGAACTCAATGCCCAAGTAAGGAACATATAGCACCTAATAAATAATCCAATGCCCAAGTAAGGAACATCTAGCTCATAACAAAAAAGTCAATGCCCAAGTAAGGAACATCTAGCTCATAATAAAGAACTCAGTGCCCAAGTAAGGAAAATCTAGCACCTAGCGAAGAACACAATACCCAAGTAAGGAACATTTAGCACCTAATAAATAACCAATGCCCGGTTAAGGAACATGTAGCACCTAATAAAGAACTCAATACTAAATGACCAAATAAGGAACATGTAGCCCCTAATAAAGAACTCAATCCCAAGTAAGGAACATGTATCACCTAATAAAGAACTCAATGCCCAAGTAAGGAACATCTAGCACCTTATAAATAACACAATGCCCAAGCAAGGAACATCTAGCTCATAACAAACATGTCAATGCCCAAGTAAGGAACATCTAGCTTATAATAAAGAACTCAATGACGAAGTAAGGAAATCCTACCTCCTAACGAAGAACACAATACCAAAGTAAGGAACATCTAGCACCTAATAAATAAACCAATGCCCAGTTAAGGAAGATCTAGATCCTAACAAAGAACGCAATGCCAACTTCAGAACATCTAACTCACTGCAAAGTACTCAGTGCCCAAGTAAGGAACATCTAGCTCATAACAATGCACACATAATGTATGTCTAGCACCTAACAAAGAACTAATTGCCTTAGTAAGAAACATCTGCCACCTAATAAAGACCTCAATGACCGAGTACAAAACATCTATCTCCTAGCAAATAACTCAAGGCCCCATTAAGGAACACCTTGCATCTAAAAAGGAACTCAATGCCCAAGTAAGGGAAATCTAGAATCCAACAAAGAAGTACAAAGCCCAAGTACAGAACATATAGCATCTAACAAGGAACTCGTTGACCAAATAGCAAAAATCAATCAAATATTATATTAATATCACAGTGCCAGTGGATAATTTCAACCCAAGAATGTAATCTCGACCGATTCGATATTTATTTTATTATACTGAACAAATTCTCCTATGGGATTTTCTACAGGTTTTAATAAGCTTTTTCCGATAGCGAAGAAAAAATTGTTGATGTTGTTGAAAAAATATATTTTTAGAACTGAGCTTTTCAAAAAGCTAGCAGGATAATATGTTGGACTATCACTAGCTATGACGCGTTGAGCGCGAAATATCAACCCGGCAGGGTATGGGGATTTTACATGGAGTGTTTACAGTGAGATATAATAATAATAAATAACACACAAGAAGTTCTAATTCCCTACCTCAGTTCTGTCTCATCTCAGGGGTATACCCGTCGCCTCCGGTAAGAGAAAAACATTGATAGGTGCATTACCTTAAACTGTATTTAATTAACTCTATTCTGATGTCAGTAAGCCCTATGTGATACTCACTTCCCCACCCCACCACCGCACTCCTCACAATTAAACCCTATGTGATACTCACTCCCCCACCCCATCACGCACTCCAAACAATCTAACCCGTTTAGCCCTCGCTTTAATAACTGATATAAGTATAGATCATCTAAAATTCAGTAACACAATCTAGCCCGTATTAGCATTTGAATATGTCGACTGTTGCCGTTATTAAGTATCTGCTGCTTCAATGTCAGCGAACTGTAACTCTGCCCTCTTATTTCATCTTATCTTAAGTAATTGTACTGACCCAGACATTTGCGAGAGTCTCTTTGTATTGTATAGGACACTAGCTCAAAAGAAATATAAAAAGATCGGACAGGGAAAGTAGCATTCAAGGAGGACAGTCAACCACAAAACACAGAAACAAACACGCAAACAGACAAACAAGAAGGCAAAAGCAATAATAAATACAAACGACATCACAAACACAAAAGGGTTGACAATAGGGCTACCGCCTTGGAACGGTCAGTGGCAAAGTAGGCCACTGGGGGTTTAAACCGGTTCTAGGGTGCACCAAACCTCACACTTACCCTACTGTCATCCCATTAAAACAGGACAGTGTAAATAAAGAAATCCCCGCCATGATCTAATCTCTAACCAACAAGGCAGCATCAATAGGCAATATAAGTAAAACACAAATATGCTCGTGTAAATATAATACAAAAAAAACAATAGCCTAGAAAGCCACAATGAAGGTACTCAATGACTTGGCAAAAGCCAGAGCAGTAAGAGAATAAACCATTAAGGGCACGACAATAAAGATCATAGACAAACATCAAACGCCACCGTCCCAATGGGCTTTAGGTAGGCGTCATCATTCGTTCAAACCCTGATTTGTACGGAACGCCAAATTAACATTAACAGTAAGTGTATGTAATTCAGAGTGACACGTTGTTTCAGCTATGTTGTAGATTATTGATCATGACGTTGGTATAACAGGTGATGAAAAAAATGTGTCTCAACCGGAATTGGAACCCAATGTCTCTCAGGCTTTTTTTTCCCTAAAACATATGAAGATTCCCTAGCGTGGTCATTTTGTGAAAAAAAAATTATGGTTACCGTCTAATTTCTGAAAAAAGTGTTAAAAGATTAACTGATTAAAAGATATTTAACTCAAAACTGAAAAGCTAGTCAATCAGAGCTACCGTTACCATAAACATCGTAAAAGCTTTGCAATTTTTATCATCGTAACCATGATCTTCTTTCCCAATATAAAAGTAATTTAAGACCTCTTCTGCGTCTAGGACTATCACAAACTAACTTCTATGGTTTATCAAAAGAGTTTGTGACCCTGTCACTTTTCAAAGCACTGCATGCTTGGTGGTGGACCCATTTACAGTTCGCCACTATGCTTTTCTCTTTAATTGTGCGATGACCGGACAGGTTGTTGTGGACCCTATGATTACGTCTACCAAAAGCGTAAAAGGACGGTGACGTTTGATTTTGTCTGCAGTCGTGTCTTTTCGTGCCCTCAATGGTTTGTTCTTTTGTTGCTCTGGCTTCCGCCAAGTCATTGAGTACCTTCGTTGTGGCTTTCTAGGTTATTGTTTTTCTTTTGTATTTATATATACACGAACATCTTTGTGTTTTACTTATATTTCCTGTTAATTCTGCTTTGTTGGTTAGAGCATAAATAGTTCATGGCGTGGATTGCTTTATTTACACTGTCCCGTTTTATTGGTATGATAGTAGGGTAAATTAGAGGTTTCGTGCATCCTAGAATCTGGTTTAAACCCCAGCGGCCTTTTTTTTGCCACTGACCGTTCCAAGGCGACAGCCCTATTGTCAACCCTTTAGTGTTTGTGATGTCTTATTTGACCTTTTATTCATCTTTAAATTGTTCTTTGTTTCTGTGTGTGTTTGTGGTTGACTGTCGTCCTTGAATGCCACTTTTCCTGTTCGATTTTAAAATCTATATTTACTGAGCTGTCGAGGACATATGTTTAGGATTACTTCATTCACCATGAATTCTGCCTGTCGAGATTTTATTGAGGGAGTTGTTGTAGTCTAGTTACAGTTATATTATGCCATAGCAATGCATATGATATACTTATACCTGTCAAAATAATACAATAATGTAGACCTACTATGAATGAAGATAATCATGTCTCCTTTGATGTATTGTTACTTTAGAAGCAGGTGTTTGTTAAGTCACATACACGTTACGCTATGTGCACATAAAATAGCTCACTGAACTTCTGTGTTAATCAGTGATACAAGAAAAGTCGCAAACCATTCTTCGGAAATGAGACTGCCATGATAATTAAAGTTGATTGTGATCACTATCAGTTGAAAGAAATTAACCAATTTTGAACTTCACAGGAATGTTGCTCCTGATATCAAGTTGATCCTAGCAAAAGTTCAGGTCGGCCGGAAATTTAAGATTGCCGCCACGGCTAAAAATAGATCTTTAAAAAACAAGTTTGTAGCGACTATTTTTTGAAAATATCAGTGATATTGATATGGGAATTTTTCTACAATGATCAGCGTGACATGATGTTGGTCCGTGTTGAAAATTATTTTGATCCAACATTAAACATGGCTGCCGTGGCCATCTTTGTTTACATAGAGTTATATAGTAAAATTGTAGCGACTACTCCTCTGAAACTACTTGACAGATGTTCATGAAACTTCACAGGATTGCTGATCTATCTATCAAAAACCAATCAGTAGAGTTTCAATGTTATTGACCTCTAGTTTTTGATTTAGAGCCACATCAAAATCTAATTTATCCCTCTGGGGTTCCCAGGGTAGAATTATATGCTTTCTGACGTAATTTTGTTAATGTTTATTCCCTATGACTTTTATTTAAATATACTTCAATGTTTTATTTTTTCCCCTTTGAGGTAGCCCAATATTAAATATATTTTATCTGAGGTATTATTGACGCTGAATTTAAATGTGTCATCGGTTTTGTTATAGCTTGTTAATTGCTATGCATGCCAGCATAACATCACATTAATTCGGCTGACATTTCTTGATAAAAATAAGTGTAAAGGTCAAACAGGAAATGCAGCTTTCACAGATAAAACAGAAACCCTTAGATTAAAATTTCATTGTGTGAAACAATAACAGTTGACAAGCTGGATAATAGCAGCAATTTAACAGCATGTCAAAATAATCTATATGTTGACAAATATTACACAACAACTAAATTTAAGATCAATTTCAAGTTTTTTTAAACATATTTATCTAAATCAAAAATAATTTCTCTGTTTAAATGGACACTGTAACTTTGAGCTTATAACGCACAATATATACATATAATTATGTTAACGACATTACACAACTACAATACTGAATATTCAATAAAATAAGAATGGTAATGTCTGTTCTGTCATGCAATGTATGTTCAGTCATTCGATATTTGTTCGAATCCCGCTGGGAGTTCGACTTGTACGGATGGCGGCGGTCTACAGTATTGGTTCTACCCAGGAAAAGTGGGTGGTCTGCCTCCAACACAACCGTTATATATATAACCTGGCATGTGTTGAACATGACGTAAACATCATAAAAAAACATTCAATATTTGCATTTTGCTTCATCTAAGAAAAACTATGAATGCTAACCTACAGAATGCTGATAACAAAATTTGACCGCGTAAACAGTTACTATAAACCCTCGATTTTGTCAAGATGAAGATTGCTTGAAACATGTGTGATGGACATGTCACTTTAGGCGAGACACCATGTTGCGCGAAGTCTTGTGATAATTATTTCATTTTTTTTACCACACTTTTTCAGAACCCTTTAAAATAAACCTTGTTTGAAAATGTTTGTCACCCCTTTAAATTATTATTATTATTTGCAAATGGCTCACTAGAGGCTTTCAGATTTGGAAGATAAATGGGGAAAAAAAGTGGAGGCAATACAATTAATTGCTTGGAAATCGATTAATATTATACATAGTCACTCTGCATTTATTGCATATGTGTACCCTACATTTATTTTTGTGCAGCAGTTTTTTTTCCACACAAATGTCAAATTGATACTTAATTAGCCTCATTTACATACAAGTTGCATCAGTAAATCCATTTTTTATGAGATTTGTCCTATTACTATATGTGGTCCCATCAATTTCTGTACATGTTCTTTATCTTTATAAATAATTGAGAGTAATAAATTATTTATTTAATGTTTAATATGTTAATGAAGCATCCATTGTTGTCCTACCAGTTTCTGAGAAAGATGAATGTCATCATTAACATTTTCAGTACATGCACATCAGGCATAATATGTATCGTTTTCATGGCAATTAACTGTGTAAAACACCTCCTAAAGGTTATCTTATTACGTGTTTTTTTTAGTATTGAATCCAATGCTTTTTAACGACTCATTAACACGGTATAGGTTATTTGGAGCGGCCCCAGAGAAGGCTGAAGGATACATAGGAATCTGGTAATCTGCACTACTGTTACTAAAGTATAGATTCCTCCGGTTCTTTAAACCTTAACCCACTACACATATATAATTGACTGTTTTTTCTTTGAATTAATCATTTATGTGACAAAGGGGTGTTTTGGAGAAAATAACTGTGAAACATGATTAGCCTGCGCGAGTTAATAGCAAAGGCTATTATAGTCGTGCTTAGCAGGTTAAATGTGCAAGGAGCCTATACCGACAAAACTCAGTGGCGCTGATCAGTCCTCCGGATTTGTACGGGGCTAAGAGAAAATGTCTTGCTCATAAACCCACTGATTCAACTCAGTAGCACCAGTGATATTTGAAACTCTGGTCTTCCAATTTAAAGTCCGCCATGCTGTCAACTGGATCATGTATAAAAAAAATCAAAGTGGTTCAAACTAACGTCTCAAAATATTTCATATATTAATTATGATTATCGATAACATTAAGTTTTGAGCATCAAAACATCATTTGATATACTAACAACATTCAGAATTGGATGTATCAGTAGTTCATCTAGGTTGCACCAACATGTTATTCTCGTTGAACCACACAATTCAAGTTATTGTTGTACTCATCTTTACTACCATAATAATGTATTATAAATTAATATTTCATTATCAGTCATTGTTTACAGTTTCTTTCCTAATATATCTCATTATTTCTTTCATTTTGTTGTAACAAGGATTGGTTGGGAATTCATTCTTAACATGTTTATCATGTTCCAATTATCTAATCTGTTTACTTTTCTCCACATCAGGGCGAAACATGGTTGACCCAGTTCAATTCAACGTGTCCCGAAAATTGTGATGGCCACAGTGTCATGCTTAGCGTGAAGGAATTAAATACATATATATTTTAATAGATTTTTTAAGCCTTAAATGATTTCAAAGTAGAGTTACCCTCCAACTTAAAGTTAATAGCCTTTATAAAGGACAGTACGTTATGCCTTTGATATAAACGGAGAGTTTAATTACATGAGAAATGGTCCCACTACATATATATGTCACGACATTCCTTAATATCAGCTAACCCATCCTGCATCTCATTACCAAATTTCTAATTAGTAGTAATATGAAACAAATCGATCGTGTCTAAAGGTCTGACCTAGCTATAAACTTACTGAGGTGTGGTAATGTAACGAGCTTGGGTAGCGTGCCTCGTGGACTCTGATGAAAAAACACACTAAATGAGGAACCTTAAACCTTAACAGAGTATTAAATAATACAGGGTAAGTAAGGTAAAACTAGACAGGTAAGCTAAGGTTCATTTCTTTTATTGTACAGGTTTATTAATGAACCAAATATATTTCAAATACATATATGTATGCTTTATCAATAAATCATATTAAAATTCAACAGTGTTTGTATTTATTCTACAGAAAATCCCTAAAATTTCCTGATGCACAATTCTATTTAATTCATTTAAACTAGCCTGAACATTAATCTAAATATCTATTATTTATTCCTTATTATATCCCTAATTATTTTTTTTATAAGAAATGAAGATTTAATAAATAAATAAGGGAGTAAAACGAAGTGTCAATAAAAACAGTGTTCTACCTAAAGTCCAAATGAACGGAATCCTTGCATAATAAGTGCGCATACCTTATATAGGCGCACCAACAATACGTGCGCAGCGCACTGAAAACATTGTGTGCTTTAGAGCGCACCAGAAATAATATGCGATTAACGTCTCACACCACAAATAATTTTCCATAGGATCCCATTGTAATGTTTTTGTTCATGGCATAGAGATAAACAGATTCTACAACATGTATTTATGCTTAAATTTACATTGATCCAATATCTGCAATTTAAAACACATTTAACAAATATTTACCAGATTGAACTTTTTTTAATTTCATGTTTGTGTGACACCTATCAAAATTTAGACAAAAATACAACCCCGTGGTGATTAGACCCATGATGTGTAAAATGAGGTAGAATTAGCTAGAAATGTTATATCAACCTACATTTTTCAGTGATCTCTTCCTAAAATGCTGTAGATTTAGAACCTGGTAAAGATAAATCTATTTATCCTGTAAAATATAGAAAAGCGAACTTGTTTTTTTCATCTTCCTCCTTCATTTGTAGGGCACGAGTTTTCAAGGGAGATAATAGTAGTGTGAGTCCTTAAACGTTAAAAAGCGCACCAAGAAGAACGTGCGACGAAACGTTGTGTGCAACGCACATACAGATTTGTGCGCTGAATTCAAGCGTAAACAAGTTGCAGCAATGCGATAAAACTCGTTAAGCTTCAGTGAAGTCTTATTACACAATATAATAAATGAGTTAATATTTAAATATTATAACAGATTCTTACATTTGATTCGAAAAAATAAGTCACTTTGACTATAAACAAACAGTTTCAATGCAGCTTAGCTGATACTTTTACTTTCATCGCTCAAAGGTCGCTATGTCAACATGAACCACAATGCAACACTACCAACATCCAATATGGCGGCTAACAGCTAGCTAAATTGTAAACTATTACCCAAGACTGAACTATACTCCGTCTATAGCGATATTATTATTATTATTATTATTATTAATAATACCTGGTAGTATACTTATACATTGTAAAGACATCTACCCACTTCATTGCTAGATAGTTTGTACATATATATAGTCGTTTTCTGATGTATACATGTTTTTGTGTTTTCCAGTGTGATGATTTGTCGCCATTCATTCATAGGTAAATGTATTTTGTAACATCAAATATCATTATACCCACCACACCGTGAAGGGTGACAACAAGGAAGAGGTCTCTGTCAGAGACATTAGATATGTGCGGGGATTTGATTGGTCGCACAAATTCTTGGAGTCATTGTCGATTACCTTCATGGGTAAACTGTCATTTTGTGTTTTGATCGAGAGACATCTCACCACGTCCTTTCGTATCTATTTCACCGGAACCGTAAGTTATTGCTTTCAATAAGACGCACTGTATACATGTTTGATATTTAAAGGTGTACATTTTAAAAATTGTTTAAATGGATATCATCTCACAGTCAATGGCAAATTTGGAATATAATCGTAAAGTAAGTAAACTCTAACTCTGTTGGAGTATATTATCGTATATTTAGCGTTTTACAAAATACATTTACTATTTGATCAGGTGATATTTGCACAATATGCTGTAAATAACGGAAGGGTTGTATGGGCCCTGTGCTCCTGGGATCGTATTCACAAAGCGAAGAGCAAGTAGATAATATTACTTAAGTAAATATTTAAGATGTTTACATATTTTCAAATATCCTTATTAACCTCTCAGCGACACTACACAGCATCTAATTTCAGATAAATGTTTAGCTATGGGTTTTATTAATCTCAAGCATTATGTAAAATATAAAGAAGGTGTCTTAAAGTGATAGAAAAAGTTGCTTAAACCAATTATAAATTTTGACTTAAGATATTGCTAAGAAGCTTTATGAATACGAACCCTGGCGGATAAATTGAGTAGTCTATAGACCAATTTATTTCGCATACAAAAACAATTTTGAGTACTTTCTGATATGAAGGGCACTGACCTTATATTTACATCTGTAGTGTCTAATCACTGTCATGTACTAATTCCGTGACATTTTTCATGCATAAAATATGCACACCCGATTACCGGCAGCCGTAGGACTGGTACAGTTTGGCACCCGCAGGTACAGTTCCCGGTAAACAAAAAAAAAGTTTCAAATTGGTAAGTAATCTAGTTTTATTAGAAAAGTCAATCGGCCATTTTAATTTGGAAGGAATGTTATGTATGTCACCTGATTCCCGTGAAATTTGAACCTATATTATGCGAGTTACGGTATGTTAAATGTTGGAATTAAGCTAAAAATGTGATTGTAGAAAGTTAGAGACCTGTCTCGGACAACAAAGTCAAATGCTTTTTTGAAATCGACAAATGCACAAAATAGCTTTCCCCCATTCCATTATTTAAACAATGATTTATCAAACCGTTTAGTACAAATATATTGTCTACTAGGCTCATTCCTTTGCGTAAAGCGGCTTGCGCCTGTATATAAACAAAATACGACCTGGCCCAATTATCTAACCTATTATTTAAAATGCGCGTGAACAATTTGCCTAATGTGCTTAATAAAGTTATTCCTCTATAGTTAGATGGGTCGTCACTATCGCCACCTTTCGGTATGGGAACTATGAATCCTTCACTCCATTTTTCAGCAATTAAATAATTTATGGAAGTACATTGTAAGGTTTTCAGTTCCGTGCATATAAAATAGGTCTGGCCCACTTATATCTATTTGAGGATTCTTGTATAATAAGTGTATTTCAAAATAAAGTGATATTCGTCTTCAAAATCTCTGCTAATTTAACAATATATTTCATTTCTTGGTATTCTTTTTCTAGTGTATCGACGGGTTTGTATTCTCAAAAGTAGATATAAAAGTCGAAGATATACATATTTTTGATTTTGGCCTTAGATTACATGCATTGATAAACTAGCAAGGTATGCTTCGTAATTGTTCTCATTTTATAATTATTATATAATTCAGGTAAACTATTTGATTCTTTCCACAAACCATCATTAAATGTAACAATCAACAAGTCTTTGTCTAAAGACGTTGATAAAGTACACAAGGTCAACCGAAGTTGGATCATTTCAGATATTTATAAAACCGTATTCATGTAAAGGGAATGTAGCGACACAGCCAAACAAGCTCTGTTATGAGAGTTCTGGAAATCTTGGAAAAAAGTGAAAGAATTATCAAAATCGGATGATAAACAAAAAAGAAATGACCATTTAAAAGTTTTTCTAAAACGAATATGGGAGCCGCCATTTTTAGAACTATGACGTCATAGTTCCATATTACCATATATGAAATATTGATAAATATCATTTAAAACGAAGAAAATCACTGCAGATGAATGAATTTTTTTTTTTTACTGGTCATATAAAGGATTATTGTCATTAAGTATTACATATTTTTCATACAGTTGCTGTAGTTTTTTCCCTATAAATCAGTAAGTTTTCATATTTATAAATATTCCGTATATGGTCATTTAAAACCGTGATGTCATAGCTCTCAAAATGGCCGCTTCCATATCCGTTTCAACAGAAACTTCAAATGATCATATCTTCTTTGTTTATCGTCCGATTTTGATAATTCTTTCACCCTTATTCATGTATTTCAGAACTCTCAGTAATAAAGATGTTTGACTGTGTCGCTACATTCCCTTTAACATCTTTTCTAAGTTTGAAACCTAATTTGTATGTAACATTTTTTACAATCATTATAATTACAAATATGATCATACGTAAACGTGTTTAAGTATTATGTTTTCCGTTTCCAATATGTTATGCCAATATTTAATTATTCTTAAATGACGTGTTATCAATAAAGGGAATCTACCTAATTCACAATAAACAACTGATGTACATGAGCTATTTCTTAACTTTAAAATGTGTTTACAAAATTTTAGATGTAATCTCTCAATCTGATTTGATTTTGTATATTCCCAAATTTCCGAAGAATAATTAAAAATTGAGCCAAATAATTGTCATAGTATTTGTGGTTTCAATCTTATCTTTTTACAGTTTTTTAAGGGTACATTCAGTGCTTCCAGATTTTTTCCAATCAAGCGTTCTGGTGTATAAGAACTGTCTTTATACGTGAACAATTAGTATCACTTTATAAATGAACAATTATTAACAATTAAATCAGCCGGTCTTTGGTTTAAACATATTTCATTTCAAATATATAATACAATACACAATATTTGTGCACGAGAAACAACGTGATAAGAACAAAATATGAAATAGTATATAGTTCTTTTAGCGAAGGTTGGTGCATAAACTTTCGTCCCTCGGGTTTTCCGGTTGTACCCTTGATTTTATATATATATTTTACAATGACATATACGTGTATCGTTTCCTTACTTTCTCTGGATGTTGACTTTATTGTTAGAGATTTTGTTTTGATGGGATGTACTTTTTATTTACACTGTCTTGTCAATTTGGCCGCTGAAGACATGATAATAGTGAGGTTGTGTACACTTAAGACCGATTTAAGTTAACCAGTGGGCCATTTTGCCTACTGACCGTTCCAAGTCGGTAACCTTGTCTTCACCACTCTTTGTGTTGAGTATTGTTATTTTCATTGCATATTTTAATTTCTCCTTGTGTATAGTTAATTTGCTCTTTGTTTGTGGTACAGTGCCGATCTACGGTGCCGTTGCGTCCGGGTGTTGTGATTTCTCTATTTCTCTCATTTTGTGTTTAATGAATGAATGAATGGTTTTTTACGGCACGTCGACACATAAATAGGTCATATTTTGCGCAAAAATTGATGAAAAATGAAGAAATGAAGTATTAATTGTATTAATTAAAAATTATTGTAAATATATAAAGATAAAACTATAAAAAAATAAGGGACGATAAGGTGTAATATAAACTATGTATACTCAGTACATTTGAAAACGCAACACTTCGGGTTTTGTAATTTTTTGGAAAGTAAAAAAGCTAGAACAATTCAATTTCATATAGTATATATTTAATCATGATTTAATAGATGGTCAAAATTTCATTGCCAACATCAAAATATTTCATATGAATAATCAACGGTTCAATTGTCTCTATCCAAATTAAAACAAACACTTCAATACCGAGTGTGCCGCCACGAGCGTCTATTAAAGCTTAACATCTACGGTGCATAGACAGTATTTTGGATGCAATCACTTGCTGTGGCATACCCTGCCATTCGTCTTGTAGCGCTACACGAAGTTCCTGCGGTGTGGTAGAGGTGTGTACGCGGGCATAAACGCGTCGCTTCAAGTAATTTATTGTGCGTCTGAAATGAAACGAACCATCAAAAATTAAAAAAATTCTAACATTTAACACTTTTTTTTTAAATTTATGACATTTATGCTGTTTTTGCAGTTGTTACGTTTATTGGCCTACTTACAAACCAATTATGCCTGAATTAGAATGCATTCTGCACAAAAAAGGTTACGCACCACCATTCAAAATTTGAAAATAAGGCAATTTTATTTTTAATAATTTGAAAAAAGTGACAATGCGTATTATTTATAGTGAATGAAAACACATACCCATGAGTTCCAATCGTGTGTCTGGCTGTATCAGAAGCTGGCAGGAATCTGTTTCTAAGATGTGACACCCTCAGTCTGATGTCCTGTCTGGGTGTGGTTACTCGCTGCCTGCCTGGTCTAGGACGGTCCCTGACAGTGTCTGTCTGTTAGTAGAGTGTCTGTAGCCTAGAAATAGTTGAGACATGGCAGCCAAGTCGTATCGCTACCTCTGTTTTAGTGACACCAACAGCCATCATCCCAATAGCCTGATTTCGCACATGTTCAGCTAAACGTAGCATAATGATTTGTGGATAAAATCAAATCATGTTGTGTTTTTATACCATACAAATGTTAGCGCTTTTAAGATAAATAAAAAGAAACTTACTTATATCGTGATTATTCCAATTCTCGCGCAAAATGTGTTTTCAGTGTTTCAGGTAGTGTAACTCTTGTGTAATTCTAAATTGTTAAAGTTTAGCAATAGGCACAAAGAAATATGTATACTTTCCTAAAATACAATGTTTGTTTGAACGAAAACCGCGTAGATAAAACATATATGAAAGTCAAAAATGTTGCGTTTTCAAATGTACTAAGTGTATGTAAATAAACAAATGCCCGTCAACGGGTATATAAGCAAGTAAATATATATAAGAACACATTATAATGATTTATATAGTCTGATCTTTTTTAGGAAATCTAAAACTAGACTAAAATCTATAGTATTAAATAACATGGTCATAGTATTAACATTGTAGTACCTTTGACGCATAGGATCAAAGTCTACACATTCCAGCAATATGTGTTTGACCGTTAACGGTGCAAAGCAGGGTATACATTATGGTAATTGCTCACCTTGTAATAAATATGAATGAGTATAACGTGTATGCCCTATCTTGCACCGGGCTAGGATAACTTCCTATCGACGAATGAGTCTACTAGAAGAACGCCATTCTCCGAGTAACGGTTTAATTGAATGGATTTTATTGTTTACTGACAAATCCCAAGCGGTTTGCCAAGAGTTACGAATATATGTGTTAATACAACTTTTAAAATCAGTATAAGGTAATTTGGTATTAGATATATGTAAATATAATGCTGCCTTAGCAGCACTATCAGCTCTATCATTACCTCGTATTCCTACATGGCTTGGAAGCCAGCAGAAAATAATAACATTATCAATTATAAGAGAATTGTACTTTTCTAAAAGTTGAAGCACAACTGGGTTATCATGTTTCATATTACCCAGTGCTTGAAGAGATGAACGGGAATCAGAAAAGATTACTAAATGGTCATCATCAGATTCCTGAATATAATTTAAGGCAAGTTAAATTGCCTTAAGTTCAGCTGAAAAGATAGAGGCCTTATCAGGCAGGCGGCTCTTTATGCTGTGTTAGTGAACAACAGCTGCTGCAGCTACCTTATCTCCATCTTTAGAACCATCTGTGTATATAAGTTGAAAGTTACTGTATTTCAATTTAATTTCATTAAATTTGCTTTGAAAGACAGTAGGGTCTGTACTGGATTTGTTACTATTACAAAGATCGAAAATAATTGTTGGTGTTTCCAAAGTACACGGTGGAAATTGTGGTACTTTGTACTTGGCAATCAAATTTAGGTCGATTTCAGTGTCTCTTAATTTTGGTTTAATACGAAGACCAAATGGTCGACCAAATGGTCGAATGGCCTTCGGTTTTCGATCAAAAAGAGGTTCACAACTAGGGTTAAAAACATTATCGAAGGTTGGGTTTGAAGGGTTAGATTTTAATTTATTGGCATATTGAAGGGCTAATTTGTCCCGTCTATGAGACTTTTTTTTTTTGTTAAATGATTGAACATTGAAAGGATAAGAGGGCGGTTAAGTTAAAGGTAGTAAAGGAAAAACATAAAAAAATAAGGCAGGATTAGCTCGAAAGACATGGATGTTTGAATTGAAGCGTGTTCAGTGCTCACAAATGGAACAGGTCCGACTCTTCTGCGACAAAAACTATCACAAGCTGAGATATACCAACTTCGTAAGATCCTTTGTCATAATCACTTTCATACAATCTTTATTAAACTTATTAAAAAGTTTATCAAAAGAGGTTATGACCCTATCATTTTGCAACGTTCTGCATGTTTAGAGATTGACCCATTTACAGTTCGCCACTATGCTTTCCCCGTTCATTGTGCATTGACAGGACAGATTGTGGACCCCATGTTAATGCCTACCTAAATTCTCAAAGGACGGTAGCTTTGATGCTTGTCTTAAATCTTGTCTTATCGTGCCCTCAATGGTTTGTTCTCTTGTTGCTCTGGCTTCGGCCAAGTGATTGAGTACTTGCTTTGTGGCTTTCTATATTTTTGATTTTTATATATATTCATATATACATGATCATTTATGTGTAACACTTATATTGCCTGTTAATGCTGCATAGTTTGTTAGAGAATATATTCTGGCGGGGATACCTTTGTTTACACTGTACCGTTTTAATGGGATGACAATAGGGTAAGAATGATGTTTAGTGCACCTTAGAACCTGGTTTGACGCCCCCTCCCCCTCCACCTATGGTGTACGATCGGGGTCAAAACTATAGATGAAGGTGCACCTATAGAAAGTGTAGGTGCACCTATAAAAAGTATAGGTGCACCTATAGTTTTTATAGGTGCACCTATACTTTTGTAAAGACATCATATTAATTGGTATTTGTTTGCTTAAACAAGTGTGTTTGTGTACACTGATTCGTACATTATAGCATTCGTTTTAAAAAAACATAGTATTCAGTGTGTTACTTTTTTTCTGTCGGAAGAATATCATTTTGTTGCATCAAACAAATGTATAGATTTATTCAAGTAGAAATACGATTTTTTTTATGCCTTTATTTTAATTTCCTATTTGAGTAGTGTCGAATAGTGTGAGAATAAGGTAAGTGTCTTAACACTTACTGCATTATAGGAAACAATATCTACATAGTACACATATATATGCACGATATTTAATTATTTATTTATTTATTTTTTAAAAGTGTACATACCGATCGATCATACATTCTAGTTTCCAACTATTCCTAAAGATCACACGTACTTCCTTTTGTTTCTTCGTATTAGACTATTTGTACTTATAAACAGTCTAATGTATTCATGAACACTTACAAGACACATCTAGAATGTTGAACTAATAAAAAAATGGTAAGTGGCCAAATGCATTTTATAAACCTAGCTAAACATCACTTTTATTAATTTTAATTGGTCATTTATTACCGCCAGAGCGGATATCGGGGTAATAAAAGTGCCTGCTTTTTCTCACCTCCTCGACAAATGTTTTCACAAGAACGGCGTGTTCTACCCGCAAATGTCCA
>JAWPHD010021512.1:0-28037 GCA_037043455.1 Cyrtodaria siliqua | reverse complement strand
TGATGTTGATGGCAGTGATGATCCACAATAGTAATGAGTGTATTATATATGTTGATGACAGTGACGATCCACAATAGTAGTGAGTGTATTAATGATGTTGATGGCAGAGATAATCCAAAATAGTAATGAGTGTATTATTGATGTTGATGGCAGTGATGACTAACAATGGTAATGACTGTATTATTGATGTTGATGGCAGTAATGATCCACAGTCGTAATGAGTGTATTACTGATGTTGATGCAGTGATGATCCACAATAGTAATGAGTGTATTATTGATGTTGATGGCAGTGTTGATCCACAATAGTAATGAGTGCATTATTGATGTTGATGGCAGTGATGATCCACAATAGTTATTAGTGTATTATTGTGTTGATGGCAGTGATGATCCACAATAGTAATGAGTGTATTATTGATGTTGATGGCAGCGATGATCCACAATAGTAATGAGTGTATTATTGATGTTGATGGCAGAGATAATCCAAAATAGTAATGAGTGTATTACTGATGTTGATGGCAGTCATGATCCACAATGGTAATGAGTGTATTATTGATGTTGATGGCAGTAATGATCCACAATCGTAATGTGTGTATACTGATGTTGATGGCAGTGATGATCCACAATGCTAATGAGTGTATTACTGATGTTGATGGCAGTGATGACTCACAATGGTTAATGAGTGTATTACTGATGTTGATAGCAGTGATGATCCACTATAGTAATGAGTGTATTATTGATGTCCATCGCAGTGATGATCCACAATGGTAATGAGTATCTTATTGTTATGTTGATGGCAGTGATGATCCACAATGGTAATGAGTGTATTATTGATGTTGATGGCGCGATGATTCCACAATAGTAATGAGTGTATTACTGATGTTGATGGGCAGTGATGATCCACACTAGTAATGAGTGTATTACTGATGTTGATGTTAGTGATGATCCACAATGGTAATGAGTGTATTACTGATGTTGATGTAGTGATGATCCACATAGTAATAAGTGATATATGATGTTGATGGCAGTGAGATCCACAGTAGTAATGAGTGTATTACTGATGTCGATGGCAGTGATGATCCATAATGGTAATGATTGTATTACTGATGTTGATGGCAGTGATGATCCAAAATGGTAATGAGTGTATTACTGATGTTGATGGCAGTGATGATCCAATATAGTAATGAGAGTGTTATTGATGTCCATGGCAGTGATGATCCACAATGGTAATGAGTGTATTATTGAAATAGATGGCATTGATGATCACTATAGTAATGAGTAATTATTGATGTCGATGGCAGTGATGATCCACAGTGGTAATGAGTGTATTATTGATGTTGATGGCAGTGATGATCCACATTGGTAATGATTGTATTACTGATGTTGATGGCAGTGATGATCCACAATGGTAATGAGTGTATTACTGATGTTGATGGCAGTGATGATCCACAATGGTAATGAGTATATTATGATGTTGATGGCAGTGATGATCCACAATAGTAATGAGTGTATTACTGATGTTGATTGCAGTGATAATCCACAATGGTAATGCGTGTATTATGGATATTCAATGGCAGTGATGATCCACAAAAGTAATGAGTGTATTATTGATGTTGATGACAGTGATGATCCACAATAGTAATGAGTGTATTATTGATGTTGATTGACAGTGATGATCCACAATAGTAATGAGTGTATTACTGATGTTGATGGCAGTGATGATCCACAATGGTAATGAGTGTAATATTGATGTTGATGGCAGTGGTGATCCACAATGGTAATGAGTGTATTATTGTTGTCGATGACAGTGATGATCCACAATGGTAATGAGTGTATTATTGATGTTGATGGCAGTGATGATCCACAATGGTAATGAGTGTATTATTGATGTCGATGGCAGTGACGATCCACAATGGAATGATTTTATTATTGATGTTGATGACAGTGATGATCCACAATGGTATGAGTGTATTATTGATGGCTGTGATGATCCACAATGGTAATGAGTGTAATATTGATGGCAGGGATGATACATAATGGTAATGAATGTATATTGATGGCAGTGATGATCCACAATTGTAATGAGGGTATTATTGATGTTGATGGCAGTGATGATCCACAATATTAATGAGTGAATTATTGATGTTGATGGCAGTAATGATCCACAATAATAAGAGTGTATTATTGATGTTGATGGCAATTGATGATCCACAATAGTAATGAGTGTATTATTGATATTGATGGCAGTGATGATCCACAATAGTAATGAGTGTTTTATTGATGTTGGTGGCAGTGATGATCCACAACAGTAATGAGTGTATTATTGATGGCAGTGATGCTCCACAATAGTAATGAGTGTATTATTGATGTTGATGGCAGTGATGATCCACAATGGTAATGTGTGTATTATTGATGTTGATGGCAGTGGTGATCCACTATGGTAATGAGTGTATTATTGATATTGATGGCAGTGGTGATCCACAATGGTAATGAATGTATTATTGATATGATGGCAGTGGTGATCCACAATAGTAATGTGTGTATTATTGATGTTCGGTGCAGTGATGATCCACAATGGTATGAGTGTATTATTGATGTGATGGCAGTGATGATCCACAATGCTAATGAGTGTATTATTGATGTTGATGTCAGTGATGATCCACAATGGTAGTGAGTGTATTATTGATGTTGATGGCAGTGATGACCCAAAATGGTAATGAGTGTATTATTGATGTTGACAATTATTGCCAAGGGAAGTAACTCTTTCAGGTAAAAAAAAAGATCAACTCAGTTTTGTAATTTTCCAATGACCGAATGTGATTTTGCACACATTTTCCAATTTTATTTTGCAGAAACTATAATTAGAGCGTGTAAATTGTATATAATTGTTCATTTAAGTAGTCATTATCGTAGGAGAACTAGGTTTCCATGTCATATACATTGAACTATCAGACCCCACACTTAACTGCACTCTGCTATGACCAACTCTGATCAGACGTGCAAATCAGACATACTGGAATAACAGTATAAGACACGCATCAGACGTGATAATATAAAGACTCTTGAATATCAGCCCTACAATATCATTATTAAGACTCATATCAGCCAAACAGTTCAGACCCATATCAGACCTACAATATCAGACACAAACAAAATACTATTGTGTACATATAGGTCTGCATCTCACTGGTATGTTCTAGGCCAGCATCTGATACTTTGTCTTATAAATATGAGTGATAGCGTAAGTTTGATGTAATTGTAGGGCTGACATGAGTCTGAAAGTGTAGGTCTGTCTGACATGCATCAAATAGTGGAAAGTCTGAATTGAGTTTGATATTTTGGGTAGTCTGGGAAATGAGTCTGTCTGACATTCAACGTGCATATATTGCTCCTACAATATCAGACGATATCAGACCTAAAATATGAGAGCCATGTCAGACCTTTACTATCTGACCCTCACTACTAGAACACACTCATATCTGACCCAAATCAGACACTCATATCAGTCCTTTGATATCAGGCTCATGTCAGACCTTAAATAGTGGGTTAGCCTCCAGCCAACAAAATTTCGTTGGTCTGAGTCTATTTAAAGTTATGATATGATAGTGTAAGTAGTTCTTAGCTAAGGTCTGGTACAGTAAGTCTGGTAGTGGATATTCACTGCCATGAACATCTATAATACACTCATTACTATAGTGGATCATCACTGCCAATCAACATCAATAATACACTCATAACTATTGTGGACCAATCACTGCCATCAACATCAATAATACACTCATTACTATTGTGGATCATCACTGCGGCATCAACATCAATAATACACTCATTACCATTGTGGATCATCACTGCCATCAACATCAATAATACACCCATTACTATTGTGGATCATCACTGCCATCAACATCAACAATACTCATTACTATTGTGGATCATCACTGCCATCAACATCAATTATACACTCATTACTATTGTGGATCATTCACTGCCATCAACATCAATAATATATTCATTACTATTGTCGATCATCAATGCTATGAACATCAATAATACGCTCATTACTATTGTGGATCATCACTGCCATCAACATCAATAATACACTCATTACCATTTTGGAATCATCACTGTCATCAACATCAATAATACACTCACTACCATTGTGGATCATCACTGCCATCAACATCAATAATACACTCATTAGCATGTGGATCATCATCACTGCCAATCACCATCAATAATACACTAATTACCATTGTGATCATCACCTGCCATCAACATCAATAATACACTCATTACTATTGTGGATCACCACTGCCATCAACATCAATAATACATTCATTACATTGTGGATCACTATTCCATCAACTTACAATAATACACTCATTACCATAGTGGATCACCACTGCCATCAACATCAATAATACACTCATTACCATTGTGGATCATCACTGCCATCAACATCAAAATACACTCATTACTATTGATGATCATCACTGCCATCAAAATCAATAATACACTCATTACCATTGTGGGATCATCACTGCCATAAATATACACTCATTACCATTGTGGATCATCACTGCCATCAATATCAATAATACACTCATTACCATTGTGGATCATCACTGCCTCATCATATACACTCATTACTATTGTGGATCTCACTGCCATCAACATCAATAATACATTCATTACCATTGTGGATCACCACTGCCATCAACATCAATAATACACTCATTACCATTGTGGATCATCACTGCCATCAACATCAATAATACTCATTACCATTGTGGATCATCACCTGCCATCAACAATCAATAATACATTCATTACCATTGTGGATCACAACTGCCATCAACATCAATAATACACTCATTACCATTGTGGATCATCACTGCCATCAACATCAATAATACACTCATTACTATTGTGGATCATCACTTCGCCATCAACATCAATAATACATTCATTACCATTGTGGATCACCACTGCCATCAACATCAATAATACACTCATAACAGCTGCATATTGTACATACAATATATAGCGGAAATTCCCGAGTTGCGTTGCCTTTGCGTTTCAGTATATATATGTCTCCCAGTTCTTGTTTAAACTCTACATATAACTTCAAGGTTTGTGTGTAAGTTGTTGTAGATATGTATATCTCTTAAATTCTTGTCTTAGCTCAACGAAATGTTGGCATGGGATTATTAGATGGTGCAAAAGTAATTTGGTTAATTAAACTGAATCATGTGATCTCATAGAGCCTATCTTAAAATAGCCCATGCAATAAGTAATATTTGTGGTTAAGGTAAACTTCCAAACTGTTCTTACTGACCGTATTGTTTACACTTTCTGTTCATATCTCAATGAGATTTGGACAATGGCACCCCTCAACCCCAAGCCCCTCCCCACCCCACGCAACACCAAACCCGAAACATGTTGTTAAACGTATGTATTTCTATGTGTTAATCTGGTTTATTTTTTTGGTGATGGTATTTACTGCCCTCCTCAATCATCCCCTCCCACTTACCTACTTTTAACCCATTTGTTAAAAAGAAATTACAAAATAAAGTCAATTCTCGGTCAACCATCACTGCATTTGTTTCTTTTCATTTTAAAAGAATAACATCACACTCCTAATCCGATATATTTATTTGTTTGTTTGTTTGGTGTGGCGGGATAAAGGAACTGGTTTTGGCAGAATGTACATGTATGTTGTTAATTATGTTGTTTTTTTGTTTGTGTTTCTGTGTTACAACACGCATACCACTCCCTACTTTTTTTTGACAATACGTTTTCATATTTTCATTAATACATACAGTATTGATCTGCTCATCTTAATCATGCCCTGTGACATTCCCTCAATTTATTGTTCACATTTTTCTGGATTTTTAATATTGCTCATAGGGCATAGGTACATAGTGCATACTGCATACTTCTGCTCATCATAAATATCAACCCATTCTCCCTTCAACCATACCTTGTGCCTACATTTCATAAATGTTTTGTTTGATTATTTATATTGCTATTGTTTTTCACGGCTATCGCCATTTTCACCCTACGCTACCTCACTATACACTCTCCCCTACGTTCTTACAGTGTACTTATCTGTTTATATATACTTATTTGTTTATATGTACTTATTTGTTTATGTACTTATTTGTTTATGTACTTATTTGTTTATATGTACTTATTTGTTTATATGTACTTATTTGTTTATGTACTTATTTGTTTATGTACTTATTTGTTTATATGTACTTATTTGTTTATGTGTACTTATTTGTTTATGTACTTATTTGTTTATATGTACTTATTTGTTTATATGTACTTATTTGTTTATGTACTTATTTGTTTATGTACTTATTTGTTTATATGTACTTATTTGTTTATGTGTACTTATTTGTTTATGTGTACTTATTTGTTGATGTACTTATTTGTTTATGTGTACTTATTTGTTTATGTACTTATTTGTTTATGTACTTATTTGTTAATATGTACTTATTTATTTATGTACTTATTTGTTCATGTACTTATTTGTTTATGTACTTATTTGTTTATATGTACTTATTTGTTTATGTGTACTTATTTGTTTATGTGTACTTATTTGTTTATGTACTTATTTGTTTATGTACTTATTTGTTTATATGTACTTATTTGTTTATGTACTTATTTGTTTATATGTACTTATTTGTTTATGTACTTATTTGTTTATATTGTTGTGGGGAGTATACCACTGCTTATTCATCCTTAAATGTACCACGGTCAATGAAAACGCACCACAAACAAAATGTGAGGCATTTTGGACAAAATACGATATAATCCACATAACGAGTCGACATTTAGCATTTTTAAGTGATTATCTGGATTTAGTGCATTCCACACTATTGTTATGAAATGCACGCGCTTTTTCGGGTTTCTTCAGTTATATCGCGCAAAGAAATACTTTTCTCGGAGACATTCATTGCATAATACTGTCAAAAGTAAAACAATAAAAATAAATAAAATCAATTGGAATGTATTAAGAGAAGGATTAATGCAGGTTGAAATGTAGTGGAACGTTTTTTCTTTTTATGAATATCCATAGTAAACAATGTTGAATGATAACGTAAATAACTGCGTAACTGCTTGTCATAACAGCCTACCAATAAACATGTAAGACAAGTTAGGTATCAAGATTAAATAGTTATAGAGACTCATTGCAATCTTACAGCATCCATATATTTCCTATATAGCAATCATACTATCAAAATTGTTTGCAAATACCTCTGGATTGCAGTGGGGCCTTTTTTACACTCTGTTAAAATGGTACATTGTATAATATACTTCTATAATTGTAACAAATAAAAAACCTCCCCATTTATTCTGTCTCTGATTACAATATATGCATTTATTCACTTGATTATATTTCCTATTACTTTATTTACAAACCAATAGATGCATATTAAATGTTTTTATGTAAGTTTTGTTGAGGGATGGCCCACCCCGACACTCACAAACCTATTACGGGGTGAATACATGGAACACCATCAAAAATTATAATAAAAAATATCACTGTAAGTGATAAATGCCCCCAAAGTGTCCTTTGGCCTCTAAGTATGAACTTGACCTTGGGGCCATGGACCTGGATTTGTGCACGACACGTCGTTTGGTTGTGGTAAGCACTTGTGCCAAGTTATTTGAAAATCCGTCCAGGCATGCAAAAGTTATTGACCGGACACGATTTGACCTTTGACCTCTAATTGTGACCTTGACTTTGGGGCCACAGACCTGGATTTTGTGCGCGACACATTGTCTTGTTGTGGTGAGCACTTGTGCCAAGTTATTTGAAAATCCGTCCATGAATGCCACAGTTATTGACCGGACACAACTTGACTTTTGACATCCAAGTGTGACCTTGACCTTGAAGGCCTAGGTTTTGCACGCGATACATCGCCTTGTTATGGTGTTTACTTGTGCCAGGTTATTTAAAAATCCCTGCAGGGGTTGTGATGTTGTGGTCCGGACACGAAATTGCGTACCTGTTTTTGAACTATGAACTGCAAGTGTGACCTTGACCTTTGAGGTACGAACCTGGGTTTTGGCCCGCGATACATCGTCTTGTTATGGTGATCACTTGTGCCAAGTAATTTAAAAATCCCTGAAGGGGTTGTGACGTTACGGTCCGGTCATGAAATTACGTACCTGTTTTTTACCTCTAAACTTCAAGTGTAACCTTGACCTTTGAGGTACGGATCTGGGTTTTCTGCACGACACATCATCTTGTTATGGTGTTCACTTGTGCCAAGTTATTTAAAAATCCCTGCAGGGGTTGTGACGTTACGGTCCGGACACGAAATTGCGTACCTGTTTTTTACCTATGAACTTCAAGTGTGACCTTGACCTTTAAGGTACGGACCTGGGTTTTACGTGCGACACATCGTCTTGTTATGATGATCACTTGTGCCAAGTTAATTAAAAATCCCTACAGAGGTTTTGAAGGTACAGTCCGGACACGAACTGCGGAATGACGGACAGACAGACAGACAGAATCCGGACGGTGCGATTACAATATGCCCCCCGAAAAAAATTCGGGGGGCATAAAAAAAAAAGATTAAATAGTTAAAAATAAAAAAACATATTGGTTCAGCAGTTTTATTCCAAAATGGTATACGAATAATCCAACAGCATAAACATTTTGGTGCGTTTTCATTTACCGTCAGTATATTTCTAATGCATTTATTCTAATAATTTGTTGTTATCTGACACATTGATTAAGCGAACTGCGCTAATCTCTGGCAGCTCTTGTTTCCAATAGTATACCTCTTTAAATAGTGAGGCCCTCCCATGGGAATTCCATGTTCCCTGAAAATATTACCCAGTGTTCCCTTGTTCCAAAAAGATATTTTGCTTTGTTTCCCAAAAATATGTTTCCAATGTTCCCTTGTTCCCCAAAAATATTACCAATAAATACAATGTTCCCTTGTTCCCCAAAAATAAATGGTCAGGTTCCCTTGTTCCCCAAAACCCCTGGGAGACCCTCAGTAGTTTGATCAACTTTTGAAACTAAGACACTAGTATAATTATGCTCTGACAAACTAGAAATGCAGTAGTCACAGAACACAGTCGTCCACAAACAAGCAATCAAACCAAATTTTCTTCAAGTCGGGGTTTGTAAAATGATTATAACACGTTTTTCCCAAACCAATTTTAATTATTAGAACGTATTTGTAAACTTACATTTCTCTATTAATTATAAAACAGTATTTGAATCTAAAAAGTAACAAAGTAAAGTACAGTTTCTTCAAAGTCGTAACTTCTACCAGAACTAAATAATCTTAGTTCTAATTGCCATAATTGAGTCTTCGGACCGTAGTGCAAGGTAAGTGTCTTGCATATAGACTGACCCGGACTTGCGAGCGGGACTATCTTATACTGATCCACTCGCGGCAAAACCGTGGGAACCTGTCTTGGTTGCTACATGGTTCCTGCTTTATTGCCTACATATTTGGTCGGCATTCAATCTTCCATGACATAAACTATGCAGTTTGCTGTGATTAGACCCACAACATTGTTGTAAATCTGCACCATAAGGCTATAACTGGCACTACAACTGATAACACCCGTCATTAAATACGGTTGATGGACACGCTACAATAGTATGATGCAATACTGACCGCAGTTTAAGAGCCCGTTGTTAATAACATTCATACTAGGTAATATTTATAACATATCACTTATCGCAGAACTGTTGTAAACCATATACTGGTGTTTACTTAACATGTAACAGGTTGGTGACTGAAATCTCAGTCAACAATGCACTGTTAATTCTGAACTTTGATAAAATATGAATATGAATTATATATTAGTAAAGAACAATACAAATACAACTTAAACACAAAACAACAATTTAAAATATATATATATAGAAGTTTTACACAGAAAATACACTATACGTAAAACGTAAGTCTTCATTATACTTTAGCGGCATATACACATACTAATCGTTAATCATATACAAGGAGTACAATAATATTCAATACAAATATTATTTTTCAAAATAGCAATAACGAGAGAGTTGTAACAATCATAGACCTCATAAAGGGCCTGTGTTAGAATGTGAAGATAGCTTTAGCTTGAGTTCGATTTAATAAAACAAATACAATTGAACATGATTAGCTTCTTTAGATACTACTTATCTAATAAGTCTTTGTAAACGCCACACATTCAGATAAAGTGGTAATCGTTCTCCTTCTATTTCTCTATTAGTACACAACTCACAACGGCTATTTTCTCTTGCAATGTGTCTTTGTCTCCCTTATTTTGCATTGAAAACAGTTGTAGATATGTTTAAAATACTAAGGATCATTTACATAATTATAGCTTAACGTGTCATTTAATGTAAACATATGTAAACTACAAAGAATCGTGTACACATGGCATACGGTGTTATGCCTCTACCACATGTGAAGTTGATTACACATGTAACCTAACTATAATATGAAATAACATGTATAACCATGTCTAGCATAGTGATAACAAAAACATCTAGACTATATAATATATCTAGACTGTATCCCCCATCCCGACTACATCACATATCTAGACGATATCACATATCTAGACTATTTATTATATCACAAATCTAGACTATATCATATATCTAGGCCAAATCACCCTTCTAGAATATAACACATATTTATTCTGAAGACTTTATCACGTATCTAGACACCATCAAATATCTAGATTTTATCACATATCTAGATTTTATCACATATCTAGATTTTATCATATACCAATTCTATATCACATAACACGATTATAGACCATCTCATATATCTAGACTATAGACCGTATCACATACCTAGAATAGAAACCATATCACATATCTCGATTATATCACCACCTATACTATATCGCATATCCAGTCCACGGCATATATCACATGTCCAGAGTATAATCCATTTCACATATCTAGACAATATACTATATCACATATATGGACTATAGACTATATCACATATCTAGACTCTATTAACCACCTATACTATATCATATATCTAGACTATAAACCATATCATATCTAGACTATATGACCCACCTAAACTATATCACATATCTAGATTGTAGAAAATAACCCATATCTAGACTATAGACCATACTACATTACATACCAAATATTATAAGACATAGCTAGACTATATCTCAAACCAAATATTATATGACATAGCTAGACAATATCCCATACCAAAGATGATATCACATATCTAGACTACATATCATACCAAATATGATATCACATACCTATATTACGTCACATACCAAAGATTATATCACATATCTCGACGACAGCTCATATCAAATATAATATCACGTAGCTTGACGACAGCTCATACCATGGATTATATCACACATATAAATCATCTAGACGACAGCTCATGCCAAAGATTATACCACACATCCCGAAGACAGCTCATGCCAAGGATTATATCACACATCTAGGCGACAGCTCATACCAAAGATTATGTCACATATCTAGACCACAGCTCATGCCAAAGATTATATCACATATCTAGACGACAGCTCATACCAAAGATTATGTCACATATCTAGAGGACAGTTCATGCCAAAGATTATATCACATATCTAGACGACAGCTCATACCAAAGATTATGTCACATATCTAGACGACAGTTCATGCCAAAGATTATATCACATATCTAGACGACAGCTCATACCAAAGATTATGTCACATATCTAGACGACAGTTCATGCCAAAGATTATATCACATATCTAGACGACAGCTCATACCAAAGATTATGTCACATATCTAGACGACAGTTCATGCCAAAGATTATATCACATATCTAGACGACAGCTCATACCAAAGATTATGTCACATATCTAGACGACAGTTCATGCCAAAGATTATATCACATATCTAGACGACAGCTCATACCAAAGATTATGTCACATATCTAGACGACAGTTCATGCCAAAGATTATATCACATATCTAGACGACAGCTCATACCAAAGATTATGTCACATATCTAGACGACAGTTCATGCCAAAGATTATGTCACATATCTAGACGACAGCTCATACCAAAGATTATATCACACATCTAGACGACATCTCATACCAAAGATTATATCACATATCTAGACGACAGCTCATACCAAAGATTATGTCACATATCTAGACGACAGCTCATACCAAAGATTATGTCACATATCTAGACGACAGTTCATACCAAAGATTATGTCACATATCTAGACGACAGTTCATGCCAAAGATTATATCACATATCTAGACGACAGCTCATACCAAAGATTATGTCACATATCTAGACGACAGTTCATGCCAAAGATTATATCACATATCTAGACGACAGCTCATACCAAAGATTATGTCACATATCTAGACGACAGTTCATGCCAAAGATTATATCACATATCTATACGACAGCTCATACCAAAGATTATATCACACATCTAGACGACATCTCATACCAAAGATTATATCACATATCTAGACGACAGCTCATACCAAAGATTATGTCACATATCTAGACGACAGCTCATACCAAAGATTATGTCACATATCTAGACGACAGTTCATACCAAAGATTATGTCACATATCTAGACGACAGTTCATACCAAAGATTATGTCACATATCTAGACGACAGCTCATGCCAAAGATTATGTCACATATCTAGACGACAGTTCATACCAAAGATTATGTCACATATCTAGACGACAGCTCATGCCAAAGATTATATCACATATCTAGACGACAGCACATACCAAAGATTATGTCACATATCTAGACGACAGCACATACCAAAGATTATGTCACATATCTAGACGACAGTTCATGCCAAAGATTATATCACATATCTAGACGACAGCTCATACCAAAGATTATGTCACATATCTAGACGACAGTTCATGCCAAAGATTATATCACACATCTAGACGACAGCTCATACCAAAGATTATGTCACATATCTAGACGACAGTTCATGCCAAAGATTATATCACATATCTAGACGACAGCTCATGCCAAAGATTATATCACATATCTAGACGACAGCTCATGCCAAAGATTATGTCACATATCTAGACGACAGTTCATGCCAAAGATTATATCACATATCTAGACGACAGCTCATACCAAAGATTATGTCACATATCTAGACGACAGTTCATGCCAAAGATTATATCACATATCTAGACGACAGCTCATACCAAAGATTATGTCACATATCTAGACGACAGTTCATGCCAAAGATTATATCACATATCTAGACGACAGCTCATACCAAAGATTATGTCACATATCTAGACGACAGCTCATACCAAAGATTATGTCACATATCTAGTCGACAGTTCATGCCAAAGATTATATCACATATCTAGTCGACAGCTCATGCCAAAGATTATATCACATATCTAGACGACAGCTCATGCCAAAGATTATATCACATATCTAGACGACAGCTCATGCCAAAGATTATGTCACATATCTAGACCACAGCTCATGCCAAAGATTATATCACATATCTAGACGACAGCTCATGCCAAAGATTATGTCACATATCTAGACCACAGCTCATGCCAAAGATTATATCACATATCTAGTCGACAGTTCATGCCAAAGATTATATCACATATCTAGACGACAGTTCATGCCAAAGATTATATCACACATCTAGACGACAGCTCATGCGAAAGATTATGTCACACATCTAGACGACAGCTCATGCCAAAGATTATATCACATATCTAGACGACAACTCATGCCAAAGATTATATCACACATCTAGACGACAGCTCATGCCAAAGATTATATCACATATCTAGACGACAGTTCATGCCAAAGATTATATCACACATCTAGACGACAGCTCATGCCAAAGATTATATCACACATCTAGACGACAGCTCATACCAAAGATTATGTCACATATCTAGACGACAGTTCATGCCAAAGATTATGTCACATATCTAGACGACAGCTCATACCAAAGATTATGTCACATATCTAGACGACAGTTCATGCCAAAGATTATATCACATATCTAGACGACCGCTCATACCAAAGATTATGTCACATATCTAGACGACAGCTCATACCAAAGATTATGTCACATATCTAGACTACAGCCCATACCAAAGATTATGTCACATATCTAGACGACAGCTCATGCCAAAGATTATATCACATATCTAGACGACAGCTCATACCAAAGATTATGTCACATATCCAGACGACAGCTCATGCCAAAGATTATATCACATATCTAGACGACAGCTCATGCCAAAGATTATGTCACATATCTAGTCGACAGTTCATGCCAAAGATTATATCACATATCTAGTCGACAGCTCATGCCAAAGATTATATCACATATCTAGACGACAGCTCATGCCAAAGATTATATCACATATCTAGACGACAGCTCATGCCAAAGATTATGTCACATATCTAGACCACAGCTCATGCCAAAGATTATATCACACATCTAGACGACAGCTCATGCCAAAGATTATATCACACATCTAGACGACAACTCATGCCAAAGATTATATCACACATCTAGACGACAGCTCATGCCAAAGATTATATCACATATCTAGACGACAGTTCATGCCAAAGATTATATCACACATCTAGACGACAGTTCATGCAAAAGATTATATCACATATCTAGACGACAGTTCATGCCAAAGATTATATCACATATCTAGTCGACAGTTCATGCCAAAGATTATATCACACATCTAGACGACAGCTCATGCCAAAGATTATATCACACATCTAGACGACAGCTCATGCCAAAGATTATATCACATATCTAGACGACAGTTCATGCCAAAGATTATATCACACATCTAGACGACAGCTCATGCCAAAGATTATATCACATATCTAGACGACAGCTCATGCCAAAGATTATATCACATATCTAGACGACAGCTCATGCCAAAGATTATGTCACATATCTAGTCGACAGTTCATGCCAAGGATTGTATCACACATATATGCGACATCTCATAAAGATTAAATCACATATCTAGACGACAGCTCATGCCAAAGATTATATTACACAACTAGACGAAGCTCATAAAAAGGATTATATCACATATCTATATGACAGCTCATACCACAGATTGTATCACATATCTTGACGACATCTCATACCAAAGGTTGTATCAAATATCTAGACGACAGTTCATGCCAAAGATTATATCACATATCTAGACGACCGCTCATACCAAAGATTATGTCACATATCTAGACGACAGCTCATACCAAAGATTATGTCACATATCTAGACTACAGCTCATACCAAAGATTATGTCACATATCTAGACGACAGCTCATGCCAAAGATTATATCACATATCTAGACGACAGCTCATACCAAAGATTATGTCACATATCCAGACGACAGCTCATGCCAAAGATTATATCACATATCTAGACGACAGCTCATGCCAAAGATTATGTCACATATCTAGTCGACAGTTCATGCGAAAGATTATATCACATATCTAGTCGACAGCTCATGCCAAAGATTATATCACATATCTAGACGACAGCTCATGCCAAAGATTATATCACATATCTAGACGACAGCTCATGCCAAAGATTATGTCACATATCTAGACCACAGCTCATGCCAAAGATTATATCACACATCTAGACGACAGCTCATGCCAAAGATTATATCACACATCTAGACGACAACTCATGCCAAAGATTATATCACACATCTAGACGACAGCTCATGCCAAAGATTATATCACATATCTAGACGACAGTTCATGCCAAAGATTATATCACACATCTAGACGACAGTTCATGCCAAAGATTATATCACATATCTAGACGACAGTTCATGCCAAAGATTATATCACATATCTAGTCGACAGTTCATGCCAAAGATTATATCACACATCTAGACGACAGCTCATGCCAAAGATTATATCACACATCTAGACGACAGCTCATGCCAAAGATTATATCACATATCTAGACGACAGTTCATGCCAAAGATTATATCACACATCTAGACGACAGCTCATGCCAAAGATTATATCACATATCTAGACGACAGCTCATGCCAAAGATTATATCACATATCTAGACGACAGCTCATGCCAAAGATTATGTCACATATCTAGTCGACAGTTCATGCCAAGGATTGTATCACACATATATGCGACATCTCATAAAGATTAAATCACATATCTAGACGACAGCTCATGCCAAAGATTATATCACACAACTAGACGAAGCTCATAAAAAGGATTATATCACATATCTATATGACAGCTCATACCACAGATTGTATCACATATCTTGACGACATCTCATACCAAAGGTTGTATCAAATATCTAGACTACAAATATCATACAAAGGGTTGTATCAAATATCTAGACTGAATCACACATCTAGACTAAATCTCATTACAACGATTTTATCATATCTCTAGACTACATCTCATACCAAAGTTTATATCAAATATCTAGACTATATCACATATCTAGATTAAATCTCATTACAAAGATTTTATCACATCTCTAGACTACATCTCATACCAAAGATTATATAAAATATCAAAGACAATATCACATATCTAGACGACATCGCATACCGAATATTTTATGACATCTCTAGACTACATCATATATCTAGACGATATCTCATGCCAAAGTGTATATCAAATATCAAAGACTATATCACATATCTAGACGACATCGCATACCAAATATTTTATGACATCTCTACACTATTTCCCATACCAAAGTCTATATCAAATATCTAGACTATATCACATATCTAGACTACATCTCATACCAAAGTTTATATCAAATATCAAAGACTCTGTCACATATCTATACGACATCGCATACCAAAGATTTGATGACATCTCTAGACTACATTTCATACCAAAGTTTATATCAAATATCTAGACTCTATCACATATTCAGACGACATATCATACCAAAGTTTGTATCAAATATCTAGACTACATATATTATACAAAGTATTATATCACATATCTATATATACTACATATCCTACCAAATATTATATCACATATCTATACTACATCTCATACCTTATAAACGATTTAGAAGATCAGCTATTTTAAATGGAAGTAAAAGAGTAGATATTGGTATGCTTAAACTGATGTTACTTATGTACGCGTATATTCTGACCTTGTTATATTTTCTATAACACCCGAATCAGGATTAAATACATTTAATAATTACTTCAATAGGTAGAAGTTAAACATAAATACGGAAACAACCAAGTCAATGGTGTTTAGGAAAGGATGTATATTGCCATGAAATATTTCTATTACTTAGTAGTATCCATATTGTAAATACATGTTCGTATCTATGTATAGTATTTGCCACAGATGGTTGATTTTGTGAAGCACAGAAAACCATTTCTGGACAGGCTCAAAAGGCTGTTTTTCAATTAAACAGATACATTTATAAATGTGTTAATATTACACCAAGGTATAGACTATTTTGATAAATTGGTATCACCTATTTTTACTTCCGGTAGTTTTGGGCTTTACCCACGCCAATCAATTGAAAGCGTTAATTTACACTTTTGCAAATCATTGTTATGATCATTGTTATATAAAATAAGCATTGTATACTGGTATCCTTCACTGGTACCCCACATATTGATGTATACTGATATCCTTCACTGGTACCCCACATATTCTTCACTGGTACCCCACATATTGATGTATACTGATATCCTTCACTGGTACCCCACATATTGATGTATACTGATATCCTTCACTGGTACCCCACATATTGATGTATACTGTTATCCTTCACTGGTACCCCACATATTGATGAGTAAATTATTTCAGCACAAATAACAATTTTATGACGTTGCATACATACTTTAATCAAGTATTTATTCTCATTTTGAATTTATCTTGCCCTTGATGAATGAACTGAAATAGATTTACCGCATCAGTTAATGATATTAATACAAATGGTGGATTGATAGACATATTAAGACCGTTTTAGAAAGTTGTATGAAAACCTTAACCGGACCCAAGCACCGAGGCTAGTAAAATATTTCTCCATTTTGTCCTAAATGTCGAGCGAACAATACATACACGATTGTAATAGTAAACCAACGTTATTTTTATTATGGTCTCAGTTTGCAAGTTGATTTGACCAGTTTAAATACGGTCCAAGTTGAAACTACCTTACGTTGACTCTGCCAGTTCAGTTATAGCCCACACAATTTTAGACAATGTGGATAGTTCTCTCACTTTCAACATATCCTGCAGACACTTGTAGAAGAAGTCTGGAGACTCGAAGCGTAGAGTCATAAGCAAAGCAATATCATCTCCCGATAGACGCTTTAGTCCACATCTGCAAAACACAAAGGACATGTCATACAAAACAAAGGAAATGTCATTCATCAGAACAAAGCCTAGGAAACAAATGCAATATACATCAGGTATCAAAAACAAGAATCGTACATAACAAGAACATCACGCATACAAACAAAGGAAACACACCATCTCTGAAAAAAGGAGACGCACCGAATCAGAACAAAATAAATTAAAACGAAAACTCCATGCATAAAAACAAAGCATTGTGTCAAAACACAACAAAAAACATCATGTGTCAAAACAACGGAAACGTTATTTTTCAAAAACATAGGAAAGGTCTTGTGTCGAAACAGAGGAAACGTCATGTTTAAATAAAAGAACTATACACATGTTCAACCAATTTTGTACCTTGATCTGTTGAAAAAGATGGGAGAAATTAGGCAGAGACACATTGTTAACGAATGAACGCACGATCGGAAAACTCAATACCATGATATTTAGCGTCTAAAACCGTCAATATAAAAGCGATCCAGTGGTAAAAAAAACAGAATTTTAGCAGACTGAGATCTGTATCACAGATCAATAATTTATTTAGATTATAAGATTTACTTACGACTGAAGATTATGATGCTCTATCCATTTCTGTACATCAATGTTTGTCCAACTTCTCACTGTTTTCACAGTAGCTCTAGATACGACAGAGGTAGTCCTGGTTACAGGATGATTAGCAGTCGCCGTATCGACCATGTCGTAGGAAGTGACAATAGCGGGTGGATGATGGACCTAAATAATGATAAAAATATTTATTTGCATCAGAAGTGCAAATATAAAGATGATCTATTCCTTCGATGAGTGTTTGATATTTGTCAGATTTTTTGTCATTATAAGAAGACGGTTAAAGTTCATCATGATTGCAATTCGACACTTTCTACTGGAGTTATGACCCTTTTATACTAAGTCATTTATAGCCTAATAAGAAACCTATGCCCACAACTCGTCATTCAATTTGGATAGATTGATTCAAATCATTTGTGGTAACTAAGGAGTGAGGTTTGCAGTCACGAGGAGATGATCATATATTGCATTGTCGTTTACGTTCGCCAATTTCTATAGGAGTTATGGCTCGTTTAAGACCAGGAGAATAGACATAGATATTTGTTTCTCAATCTACAGTGGAATGTAATCATCATTTTATTGTATGTACAACGTAAACTCTATCATAATTTAGCAATTATTACTTAATTACCCTTTTACCAGAAATACTATATACAAAACAAATAGCGTGTTACATCAAAAGTCATAGTCGATTTTCGTAAGCAACTAGTTATTTTAAACAATTTAGTTAGATTATTAAAACTCAACAAAAATGTAAGGGGTCTTGGGTTTCATCGCAAACCATTTCATTTTCGACCTCCTTTTTGGTATTAAGTAACTTAATATTAGAGTAAATCAACACAAAAGTAAATATAAAACAGAAAGCGTAGCATTCAAGGACCACATTTAACCAAAATCACGCACAGAAAAAGCAATTGCAAACTTAAGATGAATAAATGGAAACATGACCTCACAAACATAAGGGGGTTGCCAATAGGGCTACCGCCTTGAACGTTCAGTGGCAAATAGGGCGCTCGGGGTTAAAAACAGATTCAAGGGTGCGCCAAACCTCACTCCTACCTTAATGTCATCTCAATACAACGAGGCAATATAAGTATAACACATAAATGATCATGTATATATAAACATAAAAACAAAAGCCTAGAAAGGCACAAACCAAGTACTCAATGACTTGGCAGAAGCTAGAGTAACAGGAGAACAAACCGGTAAGGATACAAAAAGATAAGAATTAAGACAAACAACAAACGCTGACGTCCTTTGAGGATTTAGGTAGACATCATCATAGGGTCCACAATCCGTCCGGTCATCGCACAATCAAAGAGAAAAGCATAGTAGCCAACTGTAAATGAGTCAACCACTAACATGCAGTGCGTTGCAAAATTATATAGTCATAACCTATTTTGATAAACTTTTTAAAACGTTTAATAAAGATTGTAGAAACGTGATTATGACGAAGGATCTTACGATGTTTGTTATCAAATCACCATAGAAATCTGGATGGTTAGTTCTTGTCGCAGAAGAGTTCTTAAATTATTGTTATATTTTAAAAGTAAATCAGGGTTACGATAATAACAGCAAAGGGTTTTAGAAGTGTATGGCAATGGTAGCACTACTGGAGTAGCTTTTTAGTCATACAAATATTACTAATATTGAAGTCCTCACAACGACTAAAAGCTCTAGCAAAACTAGTAGTTGCGAAACACAGACCCCATAAGAAGCAGCTCGGGAAACATCCCCATCTAGGTAGCCATAATTAACAATTTCAAAATTAAAATCTTCTCTTTTGCTATAGATTTTACTAATGATTTCACCATTTTCAATAGAAAAACGTAAAGCAAGAAAAGATGCGATAAAATCAGAAATGTTAGCTATGTTGAGTTGAAGTTCTTTAGTATAGATAATAGTTTTAACCATAAACGAAAAGAAAGTATTGCCAATGATCTGTATGTCATCCAAATACTGACAGGCGTCATTAAGGGCTTCAAATACATCGGCCCGAGTATCTGGTGAAAGACTAAACATGAAATCTCTTTGATAGCAAAACAAGAACAAATCTGCGACAAGAGTGCACAATTCCAACCCATAGGGATACTAACAATTTCCTATAAACAGTAGTTCCATACCTGACGTTTATTGCACATTTGATCAAGAACGCCTCCATAATATTTAACTGACCAACATAAATTAACCCCAGAGTTGTCATAAGCTCAATATTGTACCGCATAATGGCGGTCAATAAATAATTCTCATTTCTTTTTGTAAAAAAAGGCATTTTCACTAATTTTAAGTGCTATTTTTGGTTTATATCACATTGTTGATCTATTTGTTATATTTTTGAAGCATTGTCATGTTAAAATTGTGAGTTTTTATTTTTTTGGCTTATACAGAAATTAGTGTATGAATACAATATTTTGGTATCTCAGTGTTTATGTTTTTAAAGGCAGCATTCATTCATGAGACAAGTTCTTTCTTAGAAGATATATAACCCCCATTTTTCTGTGTATATTTTGGCAGCATATGTGTCATTTGTGATGAAAATGTAAGTTATTCATTTTAATTTGAGCCTAGATATGAATGACAACATGGCATTTACGTTTTAATTCACACACAACTCAATGCAATAATCAATGGGCGTGTTACACCTTAAACATGAACTTTAACGGCAGTAATACAAGAAGGTCAATGTTTGGAGAGGTTTGAAGTGGCGCAGGCACAAGTATAATAAATAAAGCGGCCTTTATAATAAATACTGAATAGGGGATCCCTTGGAAGCAAGGCTGATTATGTAATTGTGGAGTCCAGTATAGAGTAGACGTTTGTTTTGCTTTTCGTCTACCCCAGCCTTTCAAGTGGTGCATTGAGTGATATACTTGGAAACAAAATCATTCTTGGTAGATTGAACTGGAGTATATGAATTAATGCTCCAAAGTTCCAGAGATAAAACATCGACGTAATGTAGGCGTCAAACAATAATTATGTTGTTCTCTGTTTTATCAGCACAAACTAAAACAAATGTTTTATGTAATTCTTTAATTCCCAATTTTAAATTATGAAAAGAATTCCTAAGTCTAGGAGGAAGTAAAGCGGGATTGGCATTCAAAAGGTTAATACGGATATTAATCTATAACGTTAAGAATTGACCTTTTCCAAGTAGAAAGGGTGTTCGGGTCCTCGTGTTCTATACGACAACATTTTATACTAAAATCCTCAATGGATGGTGCTATCTGAGCACGACACATCCATCACATGAATTATTGAAGGCAATATATACTTCGGACCTTTAGATAACAAATGCCGAATACGTTTATTTACAATATCAAAATTACCAGTGATGAAAAAGACATGCCGGAGAATAGCAAAATGTTGACGTTTTACACTCACATTCCTTGGGAGTGTTATTTTTTATGTAAAGATCGGAAACTACATTGTTGTAGCTAAAACTAATATATGTCTAACTGACTTCTTATAACTATAAGAAATTATAGGATTTTCTGATATTTTTAAATATTTAGGAATAAAATCAACACATGATTATCTCGAAAAGTACTTGGCATGACTATACAAGAAATCCGCGGATTCATATGTCTCGCCTATCGGGATGGGACTTAAAAATAAAAAAATAATTATGTTTAAATGAAAGCTTGTAAATACTTTAATAACTAAAAACAATGAAGTTTACAGCTTGTTGAGATGACATTTAAGTGCATTTGTTTGAAAACAAAATGCCATTCTATAGAAAAAAAAAGCAACAACATCAACTCCACGAAAGCAGGTCAAGATCAAGACACAACTATGTCAAAACAAAATAGAATGTTTTGTGTCTTCCAACGATTAAGCTATAAACTAGTTTTAAAGCATCTAGTGCATAATTATAGTTCATGAGAAAGTGAGAGTGTGTGTGTGTATTTCTAAGGATTATAGTCCGTCCACCAAGCAACCGACATGCGATCTACCCGACGGTCATTAGTTACAATTGAGTCTGGACTTTTATCTGTGTGTTTGTGTGTGATGTGATGATACGTCTACTTGAAGAAGCGAACTCAATGGTTTCTTTATAGTGCTGCCACACTGGAATACCACGCCGTAGTAGACATGATATCATACCCACAGTCACATTATTCTGACACTGGTCAATCAGTTGTAGCACTACCCATTATTTGCTCAGGTGACTACTACCATTTTTAAAGTCTTGGGTATGACGCGGTAAGGGAACTCGAACCCCCAAATCTCCCGAATGTAAGGCAGACGCTCTAACCACTACACCACAATGCTTCGGTGTAAGAAAGTGATGTAAATGTAACAATTAAAGTTATCTGCACTTTGCTTGGATGGTGAAAGTCACATCCACATGTACTTTTTGACACATTGTGATGTACTACCCAAAAACAACTATAAGCGAAGTTTGAAAGGTCTAATGCATAAAGTTTGTGAGAAAGCGACCTCAACGCAAATGTAGAAGATAAAAACTATTAAGTTATCTGCCCCTTGCTTGAAGGGTCAAGGTCACATTCAAATTTGCTTTATCACGTTGCAATGTACCACTCAAGATACAACTATAAGCAAAGTTTGAAAGGTCTTAGTGCATACAATTTCTGAAAAAGTGACCTAAACGTAAAAGTTGAAGGTAAACATTATAAGGTTATCTGACCTTTGCTTGGAGGGTCAAGGTCACATCCACATTTGTTTTGTCACGATGCGATGTACCACCCATGATACAAATATAAACAAAGTTTGAATGATGTAGTGCATACAGTTTGCGAGAAAGTGACCTTAACGCAAATGTTGAAGGTAAGAATTATTTAAGTTATCTGCCTCTTACTTGGAGGGTCAAGGTAACATCCACATTTGCTTTGTTACGTTGCAATGTACCACTCAAGATACACCTATTAGCAAAGTTTGAACGATCTAAGTGCATACAGTTTGTGAAAAAGTGACCTAAACATAAAAGTCGAAGGTAAACATTATAAGGTTATCTGCCCTTGCCTGGAGGGTCAAGGTCACATCCATATTTGCTTTGTCACGTTGCAATGTACCACACCACCCAAAATAAAACTATAATCAAAGTTTGAAAGGTGTCGTTCATACAGTTTGCGAAAAACTACCTCAACACAAATTTTAAAATAAAAATTATTGTTATTTGCCCTTTGCTTGGAGGGTCAAGGTCACTTCCACATTAATTTTGCTTTATCACGTTGCAATGTATCACCCAAGATACAACTATAAGCAAACATTGAAAGGCCTAGTGCATACAGTTTGTGAAAAAGTGTCCTAAACGCAAAGCTGAACGTAAACAATATTAAGTTATCTGCCCTTTGCTTCGAGGGTCAAGGTCACTTCCTCAGTTGCTTTGTCTCGTTGTGATGTACAACCCACGATACTACTACAAGCAAAGTTTGAAAGGTCTAGTGCATACAGTTTGTGAAAAGATGACCTAAACGCAAAACTTGATTGTTGACGCCTTCGCCGACGCCGCCGCCGGAAAAAACAACACCTATGTCTCTTTTTTTCTTCGAAAAGGTGAGACAAAAATCAATACCCTTATTTAAGTGTTTTTAAAATATGTCTGTTTGTATGCTTTTCATCACATTAAAGTGAAAATCTCCTCCCCATTTAGCGTCGTCAACTTATAAGTGACTGTATCAATAAAAAAAATATCGCGTGTCTTTTGGATAAAGGCCATAAAACCTTCCAAACATCGATCAGGCAAAGCAACTGACATTGCTAAGCTTCCCGTAGCGCGCGAGCACTCACACGCGCGCGCGCGCGCGCGCGCACACACACACACACACACACCCGCATGCACGCACGACCTCACGCAAGCACACACATCGCTATATATATTATATTTAATATAGTTATTATATCGTGGTCTAAATTTTAAATATTTGAGAATGATGAAGAATACAAATTTGATCGAAATAAAGCCAAAATACACTCAAATAAACGTAATTACAAGATACACGATACACACGATAAATTATCCATTGATAAATGACCACTTTAAATGACAACAAATTAAACAGCAACTCTATATCTGTATCTTGGATAATGAGCAGTGATGAAAAGCATACATATTAAAGAACCCTACTAAAGAAACATTATCTTGTAGTCAATTTACTATCTGTATCTTGGAAAGTGAAGCACTGATGAAAAGCATACATATTAAAGAACCCTACTAAAGAAACAGTTATCTTGTAGTCAATTTACATTAACAGCTACTTATCGCGGTTTCAGTGTGGATCTAATGTTTTAATTTCTCAATAATAAAATTTGCGTAAGCTCATGCGGCTATTTCAGATAGTTGACGTTAAACACAAATGTGATGCACATATAACACTATCGAAACCGCGAGTTTTTGGAAATGTCACTGGAAAATAATATTTTCGTCGGTTTAAGTAATCGAAAAGAAACACACTTCTGAACGAGCACCCACCCAAGCAGTGTAACCACGTCACACAAAACATATGTTTGGCACTAGGAGACAGAAAAATATACCATTGGCATTAGCTTCCTGACCTCTGGTCAGTAGATGATAAAAGAAATAAGTAATCAAAAGAACATACAACTAATGCCTCTTCGTTCCGGTTTTATCTCCCTTTGTTTTGTGACTTTTCTGCGCAATGTGATTGTTAATTCCTTTTCAGCAGTCCCCGCCATTTTATCCTCAAATTCATATTTGCCGCTGTAACTCGTAGAACAGTTTGGAACCACACATAATGCCCAGGCCAGCCATCGGGTTGGTAACCAAACGTTCCATATTAAGGGGGTAACTATTTCCTTATTATTATTTTAAATGCAATAACTCTGCCTCTAGAAACACAAGTATAATAACATCAAACTTATAACAGTATTAAGAATAATATAACATGAACTACACAGTAATAAGAATAGATATAACATGACACTATACAGCAAATAAGAATAAATATAACATGAAATATACAGTTAATAAGAATAATATAACATGAACTGATACAGTAATAAGACAATTAATAATAACATGAACTATACAAGTAATAAGAATAAATTATAACATGAACTACATGTATACAGTAATAGAATAATATAACATGAAATATAGTTAATTAGAATAATATAACATGAACTTACAGAATATTAGTAAAATAACTGAATAACATAATAAGAATAATGATTAACATACTATACAGTAATAGAATAATATAACATGAACTATACAGTAAATAACGAATAGATATAAATATAGGACATGATACATACAGTAATAGGAATATATAACATGAACTACACAGTAATAAGAATATTATAACATGAACTACTACAGCTAATAAGAATAAATTATAACATGAACTATACAGCATTAGAAATTAATGAACTATACAGTAATAAGAATAAAAAAATCTTGGCAGCTGTTTTGTAACAGGCCAAAATGTAGTTATTTCTCAAGCAAAAGTATTTTGAATCAGGGGCAATAAGTTCTGTTTGATAGGCTTTTGTGAGTAAGATTGTATAATAGTGTAGAAAATGGCGAGTTGTCCGTAGTCCGTCGTCCGTCGTTAACCTTGTGTGTCTTTGCCTCTATCTAGCAGGATTTTTACCAAACTTTTACCAGTATCATTTCTTATATGCGTCTTAACATCATATGGTGAATTTCGACGAAATATAATGTCCACGTCTGGTCTCGCTGGATTTTTCACTAAACTTCACCAGTTGTCACTTCACCGAATGTTCCTTATATGAATCAAACGTCATGTACAAAATGTCAGGTCACTGTGACCTTACTTTGACGAAATATTGGTCCACGTCCCGCTCCTCTGCTACGACATGAGTATCTTGCTTCTTTCTCGTAGAATGTTCACCAAACTTCACCAGAATGTTCCGTTCCTTATATGCATCTAACATCATGTGAACAGATTTTGGCTGTGGCTATGACTTACCTTTCTGACGAAATAAAGGTCACGCCCAGTCTTCGCTTACGACATGTATCCCCTACTGTTTATGATATCAATTATAATATATTTTGGATTGACATTTGGTGTTTGGTCAAATCAAAAATCCGGAGATTTATAATAGGTGCTAGACATGTAGGCCATGGCCATCAAGTTTAAAAGAATGTACTAATGGGAAATTTTATAACGACAGAGCCCTAGATGTAAGAGCAATTTTAGCCAGGAGAGCGTCCACAGGGCCCTCTTTGGGCCTCTTGTTTTATAACCTACATGTATAAAAAAATTACAGGACCTTTCGGAATTTTTGAAATATTTTGGAATAAAATCATTACAATAAACTCTACCCATCCGTGGTATGCCAATAAATGCAATGACCTTATTAAGGATCCTCCTATATCTACTTAGTTATGACCTTTTTATGTTTACATATGTATGACTCCCTCGATGTCTACATACTTATATGTCTACTTATTTATGGGCCATCTATTATGTCTACTTATTTTTATGTGCCATCTTATGTCTACATATTTATGGGCTATCTATGTCTACTTATTTATGAGGCCCATCTATTGGTCTACTTATTTCTGCCCATCTAATGTCTATTTATTTATGGTCATCGTTGTCTGCCTTATTTATGGCCATCTTATGTCTTCTTATTTTATGGCAAATCTAGGTCTACTTATTTTTCATGACTCCTTATGTCTACCTTAATTATGACACAAATGTCTTACTTATTTATGACCATCTATGTCTACTTAGTTATGGACTCCTTATGTCTAACTTATTTAAGATCATAAATGTCTACTTATTTTTTGACTGACTATGTCTTACTTATTTCTAACCATGCATGTCTACTTTATTTTTTGACCCTCTTAGGGTCTACTTAATTATAGGCCCTTCATTGCCTACTTATTCATGGCCCTATATGTCTATTTATTTATGACCCTCTAATGTATTACTTATTTACGGCCCTCTAAGGTCTACTTATTTATGACCCTCTATGTCTGTTTATTTATGACCCTCTATGGTCTGTTTATTTATGACCCTCTATGTCTGTTTCTATTATATACATACTTATTTATGGCACTCTATATCCATGTATATATGACCGTCCTATACATACTT
>JAWPHD010021511.1:0-28037 GCA_037043455.1 Cyrtodaria siliqua | reverse complement strand
TACCTGTAATCAATCCATTCCCTACCTGCAATCAATCCATTCCCTACCTGTAATCAATCCATTCCTTACATGTAATCAATCTATTCCCTACCTGTAATAAATCCATTCCTTACCTGAAATCAATCCATTCCCTACCTGTAATCAATCCATTCCTTACCTGTAATCAATCCATTCCCTACCTGTAATAAATCCATTCCTTACCTGAAATCAATCCATTCTCTATCTGTAATAAATCCATTCCTTACCTGTAATCAATCCATTCCATACCTCTAATCAATCCATTCCCTACCTGTAATCAATCCATTCCTTACATGTAATCAATCCATTCCCTACCTGTAATAAATCCATTCCTTACCTGAAATCAATCCATTCCCTACCTGTAATCAATCCATTCCTTACCTGTAATTTTGCATCCAAACCTGGACTTGTCAAGATTTGATCCGAGGATCAGATATGCGATGCATTTCCACTCACAGGTCTGGCTGTCACTAAGGCGACTCAGAACTACGGGCCACAGGTCCCGATCTAGAAACTGTAATTGGTTGTAACACGTCATGAAGTTGCCACCTAATGGAAAGACAACAGAAAGTTGATAGTTTAACAAGGAGGTAATCTTGGCAATAAAAACAAGAAGCACCAATATGACCATACATTCAACATTTTCACTGAAAAAAATCCAAGTACAAAAGGGGGATAATTCAAGTAAAATACATGACAGAGTTATGGTTCTTGTGATAAAGCACTGTGTAATGATAATGAACATGTGTGCTAAGTTTCAAAGCTTTCCGACAATTTGTTTTTGAGAAATGAGGAAAAACAAAAACTTGAACCAAAACGTCAAAATGCATAGACGGACGGACGGACAGACAGACAGACAAACAAATGTGTATTAAGTGTCATTCACTAATGTTGCCATGGTTTGTATGTTACTAAAACTATCACTAAAGGTGATGAATACCCCCGACTTTTTTGATTCCAAGTCAAACAAAGGGCCAAAATTCTGTAATAAATTAGACAATCAACAATGGGTGATGGATGTAGAGGGACGTAAGGTCATCAGTTGTTATGAGTATATAAAGTTTGGGAACAACCCATTCAAAACAGAGAAATGCTAGAAATAGAAATGTGTTATGCGACGCTACAGGACAAAAGCAATGCAAAGGGACAAAAATGTGCTAAACGGTGGGACAGTAAAGACTACGGGATTCTTATTCACTTTGTGAAAGCGGGGGTATAAATATGTGTATCTGAACGCACTCTTTAGCCTATTGGAATACAAACAAAAAACAAGAGGTCAATGACCTTGAAGCTCTACTGATTGATTTTGATTTCAGGAAGTAGTCGCTACAGACTTGTTTTTTGAAAAATTATTTTTAGCCGTGGCGGCCATCTTGAATTTCCGGCCGACCTGAAATTTTGCTAGGATCAATTAGACATCAAGAGCAACATTCCTGTGAAGTTTCATGAAAATCCGTCAAGTAGTTTCACAGGAATAGTTGCTACAAGTTTTCATTATATAACTCTATGTAAACAAAGATGGCCGCTGACAGCCATGTTTAACGTCGAATCAAAATAATGTTTGACTCTGATAACCATCATGTCATGTTGATCATTTTACAAAAAGTCCCATATCAATATCACTTATAGTTTTCAAGACGTCGCTACAAACTTCTTTTTTAAAAAATCTAATTTTAGCTGTGGCGGCCATCTTGAATTTCTGGCCGATCTGAAATTTTGCTAGAATCAATTAAACATTAAGAGCAACATTCCTGTAAAGTTTCATGAAAATCTGCCAAGTAGTTTCAAAGGATTAGTCGCTACAAGTTTTTACTATATAACTCTATGTAAACAAAGATGGCTGCTGGCAGCCATGTTTAACGTTGAATCAAAACAATTTTTGACAAGGACCAACATCATGTCATGCTGATCATTTTACAAAAAGTCCAATATCAATATCACTTATAGTTTTCAAGTAGTAGTCGCTACAAACTTGTATTTTGAAAATCTATTTTTAGCCATGGCAGCCATCTTGAATTTCCGGGCAACCTGAAATTTTGCTAGGATCAATTAGACATCAAGAGCAACATTCCTGTAAAGTTTCATGAAAATCCGTCAAGTAGTTTCAGAGAAGTAGTCGCTACAAGTTTTCATCCTATAACTCTATGTAAACAAAGTTGGCCACTGGCAGCCATGTTTAAAGTCAAATCAAAATAATGTTTGACTCTTATAACCATCATGTCATGCTGATCATTTTACAAAAAGTCCCATATCAATATCACTTAGTTTTCAAGACGTAGTTGCTACAAACTTCTTTTTTAAAAATATATTTTTAGCTGTGGCGGCCATCTTGAATTTCTGGCCGATCTGAAATTTTGCTAGGATCAATGAGACATTAAGAGCAATATTCCTGTAAAGTTTCATGAAAATCTGTCAAGTAGTTTCAAAGGAGTAGTCGCTACAAGATTTACTATATAACTGTATGTAAACAAAGATGGCCTCTGGCAGCCATGTTTAACGTTGAATCAAAACGATTTTTGAGAAGGACCAACTTCATGTCATGCTGATCATTTTAGAAAAAGTCCCATATCAATATCACTTATAGTTTTCAAGAAGTAGTCGCTACAAACTTGTATTTTGAAAAATTATTTTTAGCCGTGGCGGCCATCTTGAATTTCCGGCCGACCTGAAATTTTGCTAGGATCAATTAGACATCAAGAGTAACATTCCTGTGAAGTTTCATGAAAATCCGTCGAGTTGTTTCAGAGGAGTAGTTGCTACAAGTTTTCATTATATAACTCTATGTAAACAAAGATGGCCGCTGGCAGCCATGTTTAATGTCGAATCAAAACGATTTTCGACAAGGACCAACATCATGTCATGCTGATCATTTTAGAAAAAGTCCCATATCAATATCACTTATAGTTTTCATGAAGAAGTCGCTACAAACTTGTTTTTTAAAAACCTATTTTTAGATCTGGCGGCCATCTTGGATTTCACATCAACATGATTTTTGCTAGGATCAACTAGACTTCATGGGCAACATTTCTGTAAAGTTTCATGAAAATCCATTCAGTAGTTTCAGAGGAGAAGTCGCTACAAAAAAAAGTTTACGGACAGACGGACGGACAGACAGACGGACGACGGACGCCGCACCACGGCATAAGCTCTGCTGATCTCTGATCAGTAGAGCTAATTATCTATAAAATGACTATGTTTAAAGGAGACATTACTCGGAATCTGTTTCAGCAACACGACGGCCTCCATCAGGAAGTTGAACTTGACGTCTGCTGCGGCAGAAGACTTGATATAACCGTCCATGTACGCGGAGAAGGCGTCGTCGAAGCTGCCCATGTAGTACAGAACCTTGGCTTTCCACCAGTGGCCCTGATATAATTACAAAATATCCAGCAAGTTAGATCAAACAAAAACTCTTGTCAGTCTGGATTAAAAGTCTCCCTAATAGCCCATCGGAAGTCTTGCTAGAAGTTCCCAAAGTACATTTAGAACAGAGCCTTCCCTGCAAGCTAATATATCTCTAGAGGATCTTACGAGTGCCTGTTTAATATTGAATTTATTAAACAACTTCGGAAAAATTATATGATGCAAGGCTTTGCCGAGCATCATATCAATTTATTCAATATTTAATATATTCAATATTAAACAGGCTACATGTATAACACTGCCTATATATATAACACGTTGTCATACAATAACGTTGTATGTACGACGATGTTACCTGTTGACTCAATCTACTCCATATAAAATCGAACAACGTAACTACCTCGCCATTTCGGTATTTTAAACGGTTACGGAACTTGACGAGGCAATTCCGATGCACACAGAGCTAAACGGAAAAGACCGAAAGATTATTCAGTCTTCACTGGCATATTTATTTCACTAGTGTAATGATAAATATATCATGGCTTTATTACATTCAAACTCAGCCTGCGAGTAACTCGTTTTACTCGATCAGCCTGCGAGTAACTCACATTACTCGATCAGCCTGCGAGTAACTCTCATTACTCGATCAGCCTGTGAGTAAATCGCATTACTCTATCAACCTGCGATATTACTCGATCAGCCTGCGAGTAACTCGCATTACTCGATCACCCTGCGAGTAACTCGCATTACCTGCAGGCTGATAGGGTTTACAATGTCCAGCAGCTGATCAGTCATTTCCCCCAAAACACTCCTTTGTCACATAAATGGAATGGTCTTAATGCAAAGACAAAACAGACCATTATATATATGTAAGGGGGTTAAGGGATAAACATGGCCTGGTAGTCTTAAGGCAGAAGGCATAAAATGCTACACAAAATACGGTCCATTTGTGACAAGGGAAACATACCTTATGCCAGGTGCTGTCACAATTGGTTGCGGCGATGGCATTTGTCAGAACCTCTTTGTGGTCCTCCAGAGTGTAGAAGACGCTGGCTCGGTTACTATACAAGATGGCCGCCTCCTTGTACAACTTCTTGGACTGTTCAGACAGCTGTATGGCCTCGCTGTACAGTTTCAGTGCTAGTTGGTGGTTGCCGGACTTTAGCTCGGCATTTCCGCGAGTTTTCAACGATTCGAGGTCTTTTCTTAGCTCTTCCACTGTAATAATATACTCAGTCAAAAAAGGAACTGTGCACATCCATTTTTGGAAATATTCAAGTTATGACAAGTTTTAAAGTATACAATATGTATGCATTATTAAAGTAGTGATACCTCTGTATGAAAAGTTCCTTCACTGGCAGTGTTTGAATTCCTCAAGTAAAAGAGATCAATCCAAAATTGCAAAATGCATGGAGTTGAATGGGACAAGATAACAGTCATCCTGTTAATTGCTTGTTTTCTGGAATTGTTCATGAATTTAAAACTGTTGACTTCTCAAACATAAAGATATGATGTCTGTTATATTCGTTATGCAGCAGTTATATTCGTTATGCAGCAGTTATATTCGATATGCAGCAATGTTATATTCGTTATGCAGCAGTTATATTCATTATGCAGCAGTTATATTCATTATTCGTTATGCAGCAGTTATATTCGTTATGCAGCAATGTTACATTCGTTATGCAGTTGACTGGAGTACACACTTTCTTATACGAACGGGAAGGGAAGATGATGTTTTTCAGAGATCAACTAATGGTCAGTTTTGATTTCTCTCTCAAATTTCCAAATCAGCGTCGAGTTGTTTAACAACCTGTTGTTAGTTATTGGATTAACAATATTTCTGACTGAACAAACATCTTATTTGTTAAGACAGCATAGTATACTCAACGTTAGAACAGAATTACACATAGTAGGTGATAAGAGACCAGTAACAGGGCATATTGCAAATATATGCACTTTTCATTTACATGGTTTATGATCAAACAGTCAAAACGGCCTCCCACTCCACCTCCCCTTTCTCTCTTCAGGTTTATTTAAATGGAATAGCCCTAAGTCGTGGATAGTGTTGTATATTCTGTGCTACCTTTCAATTTCTTAATGGTGAAGATTTCTCTTCACAGCCTCTATCCTATACGAAAGCTTTATTTCCATACCTGACTTGCCGGCCTGCAACAGTTTCTTAAAGGCCACCTCACTCGGTGATAGATAGTCTATGGGTAGTTTGTTTAGTTTGTCTCTGATGTTCGCGTCACACCGATGCTCGAGGAGTAGATCCATGATGGCCTCACCGTTACTCGTGCTGGCGTGTCCTGACATCACCAGCACGTGCAGCGCTGTGCGTCTATCTGAATCTTGGGCGTTTTTCTTAGAGACTTCGTCACTGTATTTCTCTAACATACAATCCAGCAGCTCTAAGTTAGCTGAAAATTAAGTAATCTTATTTTATTTTTTTTAAAGATCCAAGTTTGACCAAGGAGGTGCTACCATGAAATAAGAAACCGGCCAGGTGATTCTCAAGGATGGCCGGACTGAATGTGATTAACTTTGGAAACTGTCAATTATTTCTAACTACAATGCGCCTTTTTTTTTAAATTATTTTTATTATTAGTTTTTTTTAAATGATTTGATCATGTATGTGTTGCATTGCTGTATACAAGAACTTGATTTTGTAACCATTCCAAACATGGCTTGTTCTAATCAAGTTCCTTAAAGTTTATGCTTTTTCTTATTTTCCCATGATTTTCCAAGTTTCACGTCTTTTTTCCTCCAATCCTAACGACCCCTGGTCCCAGTTTCAAAAAGGTAGAAAATCCCTGTGTTTGTCACTACAAGGTGGTTTATAATGAGACTTTCAATCAATATTTTCAATATCACAAATTAAAGGCACACAGCAATCTTCATTTTTTAAACTTGCAGCGTAAAGAAATTATTTTTCATACTACTTTGCAGTGATTATATTGCGCCAACAATATATTTAACCTTAAAGAAAACTTTAAAACTCCCAAATGTTATTGCCATTTATTTAAATATATGCAAGCAGGTTTTAAGTCAAAATGACACTGGATTTATAAACTCAGGTATACTTTTTAATTGATATAACTATCATGTGAAAGGGAATAGAACCTGTTCGCAGTGCTATATTCACTCCAACATGAAGCGTAGGTTTCCCATGCTTTTGTCCTATCTCGTCTACAGAAGCGCCCTGCTCAATCAGGGATACGGCCAGACTGATTCCCCAATTTTTCAATGCACCGTTCCCCAGTGTCTCCAGCATGGACCCCACGCTTACACAACTGCACGACCAGATTTTCTCCCCAATGTTTTCCAGCTCACTCAGGGGACCGCTGTAATTAAATAAACACAGTCATATCTGATTCAGACTCATAAAGAGCAATGAGGTATAGAAAGTTTAAAGGTGCAAATGCCAGATTGCAAACTGGAGCTGATAGATGTCATTAGCCAAATGAAGGCCTCACACCAGAATTAATTTTCCCATAGGGTTGCTGTAAAGCCTTTTCCAACATCTATTTTTGTGACCCCTGTGAAAAATTCAAAATTAATACACTATCTTGCTGAATACAGCAAGAATCAACACATACTCACTTATGCAAGTCGAGCTCCCAGTGGGATTCTAACTCCCAGCAGTGAGAGGAGAGATGGTTGCATGAGCTCCCAGTGGGATTCAAACTCGCAGCAGTGAGAGAAGGTTGCATCATTATTGAGAGGAGAGAAGGTTGCAGCAGCAGTGAGAGGAACAATTGCAGCAGCAGTGAGAGGAGCTAGAGTGGTTGACGGAAGTCCCACCTATCAACACTACGTGCACTTACTCCTGCACACCCAGTATCAACACATACTCTTGCACACCCAATATCAACACTTACTCGTGCACACCCAGTATCAACACTTACTCGTGCACACCCAGTATCAACACTTACTCTTGCACACCCAGTATCAACACTTACTCGTGCACACCAAGCATCAACACTAACTCGTGCACACAGAGTATCAACACTTACTCGTGCACACCAAGCATCAACACTAACTCGTGCACACAGAGTATCAACACTTACTCGTGCACACCCAGTATCAACACACTCGTGCACACCAAGCATCAACACTTACTCGTGCACACCCAGCATCAACACTTACTCATGCACACCGAGTATCAACACTTACTTGAGCACACCAAGCATCAACACTTACTCATGCACAGCAAGCATCAACACTTACTCGTGCACACCGAGTATCAACACTTACTCATGCACACCAAGTACCAACACTTACTCGTGCACACTCAGCATGAACACTTACTCGTGCACACCAAGCATCTACACTTACTCGTGCACACCAAGCATCAACACTTAGTCGTGCACACCAAGCATCAACATTTACTCATGCACACCAAGCATCAACACTTACTCGTGCACACCAAGCATCAACACTTACTCGTGCACACCAAGCATCAACACTTACTCGTGCACACCAAGCATCAACACACTTGTGCACACCAAACATCAACATTTACTCGTGCACATCGAGTAACAACACTTACTCGTGCACACCGAGTATCAACATATACTCGTGCACACCAAGCATCAACACTTACTCGCGCACACCAAGCATCAACTATTACACGTGCAAACCAAGTATCAACACTCGTGCACACCGAGCATCAACACTTACACGTGCACAAATATCAACACTTACTCGTGCACACCGAGCATCAATACTTACACGTGCACACCAAGTATCAACACTTACTCGTGCACACCAAGCATCAACACTTACACGTGCACACCCAGTATCAACACTTACTCGTGCACAATAAGTATCAACACACTCGTGCACAGCAAGCATCAACACTTACCATCAACACTTACCAAGCGTCCACACTTACACGTGCACACCATGTATCAACACTTAATCATGCACACCAAGTATAAACACACTCGTGCACACCAAGCATCAACACTTACTCGTGCACATCCAGTAACAACACTTACTTGTGCACACCGAGCATCAACACTTACTTGTGCACACCCAGCATCAACACTTACTCTTGCACACCAGGAATCAACACTTACTCGTGCACAGAGAGCATCAACACATATTACTCGTGCATATCGAGCATCAACACTTACACATGCAAACCAAGTATCAACACTTACTCGTGCACACCAAACATCAACACTTACTCGTGCACACCAAGCATCAACACTTACTCGTGCACACCAAGCATCAACATTTACTCGTGCACATCAAGTAACAATACTTACTCGTGCACACTGAGGATGAACACTTACTCGTGCACACCAAGCATCAACACTTACTCGTGCACACCAAGCATCAACACTTACACGTGCAAACCCAGTATCAACACTCGTGCACACCGAACATCAACACTTACACATGCACAAGTATCAACACTTACTCGTGCACACCGAGCATCAACACTTACACGTGCACACCAAGTATCAACACTTACTCGTGCACACCAAATATTAACACACTCATGCACACCAAGCATCAACACTTACTCGTGCACATCCAGTAACAACACTTACTTGTGCACACTGAGCATCAACACTTACTCGTGCACACCCAGCATCAACACTTACTCATGCACACCAAGCATCAACACTTATTCGTGCACAGCGAGCATCAACACTTACTCGTGCACACCCAGCATCAACACTTACACGTGCACACCACGTATCAACACTTACTCGTGCACACTAAGCATCAACACTTACAATTGCACACCCAAGATCAATACACTCGTGCACACCCAGTATCAAAACTTACTCGTGCACACCAAGTATCAACACACTCGTGCACACCAAGTATCAACACTAACCAATCGTTAACACTTACACCTGCACATCAAGTATCAACACTTATTCCAGCACACCAAGCATCGACACTTACACGTGCACACCAAGTACCAACAACTTACTCGTGCACACCAAGCATCAACACTTACACGTGCACACCCAGTATCAACACACTCGTGGACACCAAGTATCAACACTTACTCGTGCACACCGAGCATCAACACATATTACTCGTGCACACCGAGCATCAACACTTACACATGCACACCAAGTATCAACACTTACTCGTGCACACCAAATATTAACACACTCATGCACACCAAGCATCAACACTTACTCGTGCACATCCAGTAACAACACTTACTTGTGCACACTGAGCATCAACACTTACTCGTGCACACCCAGCATCAACACTTACTCGTGCACACCAAGCATCAACACTTATTCGTGCACAGCGAGCATCAACACTTACTCGTGCACACCCAGCATCAACACTTACACGTGCACACCACGTATCAACACTTACTCGTGCACACTAAGCATCAACACTTACAATTGCACACCCAAGATCAATACACTCGTGCACACCCAGTATCAAAACTTACTCGTGCACACCAAGTATCAACACACTCGTGCACACCAAGTATCAACACTAACCAATCGTTAACACTTACACCTGCACATCAAGTATCAACACTTATTCCAGCACACCAAGCATCGACACTTACACGTGCACACCAAGTACCAACAACTTACTCGTGCACACCAAGCATCAACACTTACACGTGCACACCCAGTATCAACACACTCGTGGACACCAAGTATCAACACTTACTCGTGCACACCGAGCATCAACACATATTACTCGTGCACACCGAGCATCAACACTTACACATGCACACCAAGTATCAACACTTACTCGTGCACACCAAGCATCAACACTTACTCGTGCACACCAAGCATCAACACTTACACGTGCAAACCCAGTATCAACACTCGTGCACACCGAGCATCAACACTTACAGGTGCACAAGTATCAACACTTACTCGTGCACACCGAGCATCAACACTTACACGTGCACGCCAAGTATCAACACTTACTCGTGCACACCAAGCATCAACACTTACACGTGCACACCAAGTATCAACACACTCGTGCACACCAAGCATCAACACTTACTCGTGAACATCCAGTAACAACACTTACTTGTGCACACCGAGCATCAACACTTACTCGTGCACACCCATCATCAACACGTACTCATGCACACCCAGTATCAACACTTACTCGTGCACACAGAGTATAAACACTTACTCGTGCACACCGAGTATCAACACTTACTTGTGCACACAAAGCATCAACACTAACTCGTGCATGCCAAGCATCAACACTTACTCGTGCACGCCGAGTATCAACACTTACTCGTGCACACCCAGTATCAACACTTTCTCATGCAAATATCAACACTTACTCGTGCACTCCAAGTATCAACACTTACACGTGAACACCAAGTATCAACACTTACTCGTGCACGTCAAGTATCAAAACATACACGTGCACACTGAGTATCAAAACTTACTCCTGCACACCAAGCAACAACAATTATTCGTGCAAACCCAGTATCAACACACTCTTGCATACCAAGTATCAACACTTACTCGTGCAAACCAAGCATCAACACTTACTCATGCACACCAAGTATCAACACTTACTCGTGCACACCCATTATCAACATAGAGATGCTTTCCCAATGACAGCCTGATGACAGCTTCTGTAGAACTTTCATCCACACATCGTCATCCAACTCCGTGTCAGGAAGAGTGATGTCCTTCAGCACAATCTCCAGGGCATCTTAAAATACAACAGCTCAATATAACACTAGTCCTGGCCTACAGCACACTGTCCAGGGCATCTTAAAATAGAACAGCTTAATATAACACTATTCCTGGCCTCCAGCACACTGTCCAGGGCATCTTAAAATACAACAGCTTAATATAACACTATTCCTGGCCTCCAGCACACTGTCCAGGGCATCTTAAATTACAACAGCTTAGTATAACACTATTCCTGGCCTTCAGCACACTGTCCAGGGCATCTTAAAATACAACAGCTTAATATAACACTATTCCTGGCCTCCAGCACACTGTCCAGGGCATCTTAAAATACAACAGCTTAATATAACATTATTCCTGGCCTCTAGCACACTGTCCAGGGCATCTTAAAATACAACAGCTTAATATAACACTATTCCTGGCCTCCAGCACACTGTCCAGGGCATCTTAAAATACAACAACTTAATATAACACTATTTTTTTTTTTTGGCTAGCGCCATAAAGTAATAGTTTGATTTTCCCAATTTGAGGTTTGCGGTGCTAATTTCACAATTCTAAGGAATATGCCCGCAAAACACCCAAAAGGAACACTGATATATGTAACAGGTACAGATGACGTGGTACAGATGATGAGGTACAGATGACGAGGTACAGATGATGAGCAACAGATAAGCTCTGAAAAGTAAAGTAGGGCTTTCTTCAAGAAATTTGAGAAAAGGCCTAAGCCTGCTGATTTTGGAAAAAAGGATGAGATTGTCAAAATTGATGGGGAAAAGCGTGATTTTCACAATTTAGGGGACTGTTTTTTAAGGGAAAAACTTTTATTAAAATGTTTTTGTTTTCGTTTTCTTTTTGTATTTAGATTGGGAATTTTTTTACCCAGAACTGGGAAAATATAGAGGTTTTTGCAATTGGGAATAGGTTAAATTTCGGTCCCACTTAAATATGTTCAACAAAGCCCTGATTTGGTATTACCCCAGTTTTGATTTTATTTAGGCATTGTCCAAATTGAATTATGAGTTGTCAAGAAGTGTTGAGAAATTGGTATTAACCTTCATTTTCATTTCAACTTCAACAGGGCATTTAGGTATCTACAGAGATTAAGTATGCATTACACAGCCTGCCAGTTGATTATATATGTTTGGTATATCAAGCCAGGTGTTTTTATTATTTTAAACTCCTTGAATTTACATTAATACCAGATAGATATTTAACAATCAGCTATGAAAATATTTTGCAAGGTTGATCAATATTTTCTCATAAATTGGACAGCGGGTGTATGCCGTTCCTACTTATTCATTCTTGCAACGACTGAGTAATAAAATTTCAAATACGACTACACTCGCCATCACTCACAAATCACCAGAAATGTTCTGCACAATGTCATCCAATATCAATCTAAGCATTTCATCATTTGTTTTGATTTGAAAAAGTATATTTGACTACATTTTTTGTTCCAATTTCCTGTATCCTAGCCTTTGACGCCGTTTTTTACAAGATGCTTTCATTCACTACGAAAATACATTGTCAAGCATCTCAACATAACTCATGATGATCAGCTGGCAAAGCGTTTGCGTTTTCTGAGCAGTGGCTCATGTTAAAGGGACACACGGCAATCTTGAAGTGTTTGAAATGGGTGTCTCGATTTATATATATCCAGCATCATTTTTACTTTCATAAATAATAATAATTTTAAGTAGTCACTATTTCATCTTATTATACTATTAGTTTTAATATATTATTGGTGCAATAATATAAAAAAGTAATAATATACAAAAACAAATTGCTTAATACTATTCTTATAATTAATTCTAATGATTGAACAAATGCAAGTTAAAATTCCATGTTAAAAGTCTGTAGTATGGTGGGACAGGGCAGGCACTCCATGTTAACAGTCTGTAGAATGGTGGGACAGGGCGGGCACTCCATGTTAACAGTCTGTAGAATGGTGGGACAGTGCAGGCACTCAATGTTAACAATGTTAACAGTCTGAAGAGTGGTGGGACAGGGAAGGCACTCAATGTTAACAGTCTGTAGAATAGTGAGACAGGGCGGGCACTCCATGTTAACAGTCTGTAGAATGGTGGGACAGTGCAGGCACTCAATGTTAACAGTCTGTAGAATGGTGGGACAGTGCAGGCACTCAATGTTAACAGCCTGAAGAATGGTGGGACAGGGCAGGAACTCCATGTTAACAGTCTGTAGAATAGTGAGACAGGGCAGGCACTAGAAGTTAACAGCCTAAAGAACGATGGGACAGGGCAGGCACTCCATGTTAACAGCCTGTAGAATGGTGGGACAGGACAGACACTCCAGGTTAACAGTAGGTAGAATGGTGGGATAGAGCATGCAGTCCATGTTAACAGCCTGTAGAATGGTGGGACAGGGCAGGACCTCCATGTAAACATCCTGTAGAATGGTGGGACATGACAGGTACTCCATGTTAACAGCCTGTAGAATGGTGGGACAGAACAGGCACTCAATGTTAACAGCCTGTAGAATGGTGAGACAGGGCAGGCACTCAATGTTAACAGCCTGTAGAATGGTGGGACAGGACAGGCACTCCATGTCAACAGCCTGTAGAATGGTGAGACAGGGCAGGCACTCCATGTTAACAGCCTGTAGAATGGGGCTACAGAGCAGGCACTCCTTTGGTCACAGGCAGGCCACATTAGGTCACAGCGACCATGACTGTTAACCTACAATAAACCCAAAAATAATAGGGTTCCAACTCACACGAAGAGTCATGTACCTGTGTCATGAATGTGGGTGTTATGATTTCAAAATTATTTCACGGTGTGTTCATTTCCATATAAGGTAATGGCGACCTTGACCTTTGACCAAAATCAATAGGGTTCATCCTCTCAACAACACCAATGTAACCATGAATTCTCATGAGTGTGGGCATTTTGCTTTTGAGGTTCTCGGGCTGATTTTTTTAAGGACTATCAAAAACCATCGATAGTGTGTCATACTGCCGACATGTAGTTCATGTTCGGCAATCGATACCTTGCTATCAAGATAGTCACAATCAGGCCACAGTGATAGTGATAACAATCAGGCCACAGTGATAGTGATAACAATCTGGCCACAGTGATAGTGATAACAATCAGGCCACAGTGATAGTGATAACAATCTGGCCACAGTGATAGTGATAACAATCAGGCCACAGTGATAGTGATAACAATCTGGCCACAGTAATAGTGATAACAATCAGGCCACAGTGATAGTGATAACAATCTGGCCACAGTGATAGTGATAACAATCTGGCCACAGTGATAGTGATAACAATCTGGCCACAGTGATAGTGATAACAATCTGGCCACAGTAATAGTGATAACAATCAGGCCACAGTAATAGTGATAACAATCTGGCCACAGTGATAGTGATAACAATCAGGCCACAGTAATAGTGATAACATTCGGGCCACAGTAATAGTGATAACAATCAGGCCACAGTAATAGTGATAACAATCTGGCCACAGTGATAGTAATAACAATCAGGCCACAGTGATAGTAATAACAATCAGGCCACAGTGATAGTAATAACAATCAGGCCACAGTAATAGTGATAACAATCAGGCCACAGTGATAGTGATAACAATCAGGCCACAGTAATAGTGATAACAATCAGGCCACAGTGATAAACAGTGATAACAATCAGGCCACAGTGATAACAATCAGGCCACAGTGATAAACAGTGATAACAATCAGGCCACAGTGATAGTGATAACAATCAGGCCACAGTGATAAACAGTGATAAGTCCTAGGGATGCAACAATAGGGATGCAACAATACATAGCTATCAAGACAGTCACAATCAGGCCACAGTGATAAGTCCTAGGGCTGCAACGATACATTATGCTCATGACACGATCCGTATCACGATACTTGACTGGCGATACGCTATTTATCGCGATACGGTTTCATTAAATAATATCTTATTTTCACAAACTAAGTCAAAATATTAGCATATGAGGGGTAAACACAGTAACTACTTCATAATACATTAATAATCCTTTAAACAGCCGCAAATAATATAGAAACCATAAGGAAGGTAGTTTTTTACAATTATTTGTAAGATTATTTTTGTCATTAAGAGCAAGTTTGTGCTTATATGTGTATCGTTACCGTATCATGATACAGACTCCACAATACGATATGTGTATCGCGAGAGAAAGTATCGCGATTAATCCTTGCACCCCTAAATTAAGTCCATGCATCGTTACACCATTAGAACCACAAAAACTCAACCTACTTAATAAGGTGAAGACAATTATCTACGAAAGTTAGGAAATAAGGGAGGACAATCTTTCTTGAAATTATCTATGAATGTTAGAAAAATTGAGAAAGTCAATCTACCTTGAAATAAGGAGAAGACAAACTCATACCTCGAAATTATCTATGAATGTTAGAAAATAAGGGGAGACAACCTACCTTGAAACTATCGATAAATTATAAAATTAGGGAAATCAACCTACCTTAAAATTATTGGAAGATGAAAATACTTAATTCTCCATACCAGTTTTTGGTGCCTTTGGGACCAGGATACATAACTCTGTCAGGAATGTAACAACAAAAAGAGAATTTCCCTCCGCTAAAAGGGCCCTTCTCAGCCCCTCTACGATGTAGGGCAGGGCCTGCTGTATGCCTTCCTGTCCATCCTTCACAGCCTGGCTTGCTCTCCAGTAGCCCTGAAGACAACATTTCATCCAGATTATTACAGTTCCCTTCCCTAGAAAGGCCCTTCTCAGCCCCTCTATGATCTAGGGCAACAACAACTAGAAATGTGTCCATGGGACACTGATGCCACCCACTGAAAACAATCAGTTGTCAAGATGTTCACATCGATACTCCAGTAATACAAGGTCGATTTTGATGTGGAATCAATTTGCACATCTTGACATCATAGGTAAAAATCCTGTAAAGTTTCGAATTAATCGTTTGAAAACTGTGGGAGGAGATCTTGCAGAATCGATATGTACATCTTGATATCACAGGTAAGTAGCCAGCAAAGTGTCGTAACAATTAGTTGAAAACTGTGGGAGGCGATAAAAACATTTCATACAGACAATTAGTTGTGTGCTTGCCTGTTACGTTAACACCGTCGGTGCAGGACTGAGTGCCTATCCAAATCATGGACATTGCTTTTTATCAATCAGTGTTAGATATTCCTTTAATATTACTATGAAGATCTGATTGTGATATTATGACAGATAAGGTTCCTGAGTGAAAGATATTACATTATGATAATTTATTTTATCTGCAGGTCCGAGATTTGCAAACCTTATTTTGGAACATCCACAGTGAAATTTGGTCCAAATCTCATTTTGGTTTTTTATTTTATTATATAAATGGCTGGGAATTGTTCCTCTAATAAAGTTGTACGAGCCAATCATTGACTTTTTCCTCTACGTTTATGTGAAATAAAGCTGTTCTAGCAATAGCCTATCTGTGAATATTTCCTCGAAGGAAGACCACATGAAATGCTTCCTTACATTAAAGTGAATTCACACGTGTTCTCTTTAATAAACAAATCGTATGACATTTATTCTATTTATTTCCGATCAGATTCATATACAGAAATACTACCCATAATCCTTTTCAACGTAAGACACCATACACACCCTGATGAAACTCGAACAATATGCGATCGCAGATATGGCATCCTGCTCCGCCTCCTTAAACATTCGCATACGTAAACAGACGAGAGATCGGTTACACAGTATCTTGTGGTGCTCGTCGACAATCTGGCGCACAGTTGGGAACATCTCCACGGCAAGCAGGGCATTACTGTAGATGAGCTTGGCTGCGGACAGATCATTGTTATGCAAAGCAACCTCACCGTCCTGTTTCATCATCTGGACCCATCCAAAAACCACACTCGCTGTAAATATAAATTATAACTAGAAACATACCAGTGAAGGCAATGAATATCCCCGCTTTTTTAATACAGTGCGTGATGTAGAGTGATAGAAGGTCATCAGTTGTTATGTGTTACAGGAACAACCCATATTAACAAACTTTTACGCGACGTGGCAAAAATGTGTTGCAGGACAGGACAAAAATGTGTTACATTACGGGATGCGACAAAAATGTGTTGCATTACGGGATGCGACAAAAATGTGTTACATAACGGGATGCGACAAATATGTTTCACGTGACACGACGTTATGGACAATGTGATTCCTCTATAGCCCCTATTTCAAGTGGGGTTATAAATATCAGCTGCAATGATTAGGAGTCTAGTTGCATTATATAGGGGCCAGTCATAATAATTAGGGATCCAGCTGTAAAAAGTAGGAGTCCAGCTGTAATAATTAGAGTGCCAGCTATAATAATAATAAAGGGTCCAGTGCACCAGCTGTAATAATTAGGGCACTAGCTGCAATAATTAGGGGCCAGCTCATTACATTCAAGCCTTTACTCATTTATTTCTTAAATCCATTCCAAAATCAAGTTTTAAACAAGTTGAGATAATCTTTTCGCAAAACATCAAAACATGGGTATGTCAGTTTTTAACTTCAACAACTTACGATCTGGAGGATAAGGTATGTCAAGGGCCTGACATGTCATAACCTTTTGCCTCTCTAATTCGTTACTCGGGTCGAATGGTTGTCCACCTCTAGCCCCTCCCCATCCTCTGCCTCTGGCTCCACCCTCTCCTCGTCCCCTGGTTATGCCACCCCCTCTAGGCCTATAAGACATTGCTGTGCTTGAAATTTACATCTGCATCTGAAAATACAACAGAAAAATGAGACACAAGATCAACCAAGACATACTACAATGTCTCTCCAGATCACACTATACCCAGACTGACTAATCACACTATACAGACAGACTACAATGTCTCTCCAGATCACACTATACAGACAGACTACAATGTCTCTCCAGATCATACTATACAGAGAGACTACAATGTCTTTCCAGATCACACTATACAGACAGACTACAATGTCTCTCCAGATGACGATATACAGACAGACGACAATGTCTCTCCAGATCACACTATACCCAGACAGACTACAATGTCTCTCCAGATCACACTATATCCAGACAGACTACAATGTCTCTCCAGATCACATTATACAGAGACTACAATGTCTCTCCAGATCACACTATACAGACAGACTACAATGTCTCTTTAGATGATGCTATACAGAGAGACGACAATGTCTCTCCAGATCACACTATACCCAGACAGACTACAATGTCTCTCCAGATCACACTATATCCAGACAGACTACAATGTCTCTCCAGATCACACTATACAGACAGACTACAATGTCTCTCCAGATCACACTATACAGACTACAATGTCTCTCCAGATCACACTATACAGACAGACTACAATGTCTCTCCAGATCACACTATACAGACAGACTACACTGTCTCCAGATCACACTATACAGACAGACGACAATGTCTCTCCAGATCACACTATACAGACTACAATGTCTCTCCAGATCACACGATACAGACAGACTACAGTGTCTCTCCAGATCACACTATACAGACAGACTACAATGTCTCTCCAGATGACGCTATACAGACAGACTACAATGTCTCTCCAGATGTTGCTATACAGACAGACTACAATGTCTCTCCAGATCACACTATACAGACAGACTACAATGTCTCTCCAGATCACACTATACCCAGACAGACTACAATGTCTCTCCAGATCACACTATACCCAGACAGACTACAATGTCTCTCCAGATCACACTATACCTCGGACTACAATGTCTCTCCAGATCACACTATACCCAGACAGACTACAATGTCTCTCCAGATCACACTATACCCTGACAGATTACAATGTCTCTCCAGATCACACTATACAGACAGACCACAATGTCTCTCCAGATCACACTATACAGACAGACTACAATGTCTCTCCAGATCACCCTATACCCAGCTACAATGTCTCTCCAGATCACACTATACCCAGACAGACTACAATGTCTCTCCAGATCACACTATACCCAGACAGACTACAATGTCTCTCCAGATTACACTATACCCAGACAGACTACAATGTCTGTCCAGATCACACTATACCTCGGACTACAATGTCTATCAAGATCACACTATACAGACAGACTACAACATCTCTCCAGATGACGCTATACAGACAGACTACAATGTCTCTCCAGATCACGCTATAAAGACAGACTACAATGTCTCTCCAGATCACACTATACAGACAGACTACAATGTTTCTCCAGATGATGCTATACAGACAGATGACAATGTCTCAGTTGGAGTACAATGTCTCTCCAGATCACACTATACAGACAGACTACAATGTCTCTCCAGATCACAATATACCCAGACAGATTACACTGTCTCTCCAGATCACACTATACAGACAGACCACAATGTCTCTCCAGATCACACTATACAGACAGACTAAAATGTCTCTCCAGATCACACTATACCCAGACTACAATGTCTCTCCAGATCACACTATACCCAGACAGACTACAATGTCCCTCCAGATCACACTATACCCACACAGACTACAATGTCTCTCCAGATCACACTATACCCAGACAGACTACAATATCTCTCCAGATCACACTATACCTCGGACTACAATGTCTCTCCAGATCACACTATACCCAGACAGACTACAATGTCTTTTCAGATCACACTATACCCAGACAGACTACAATGTCTCTCCAGATCACACTATAAGCAAACAGACTACAATGTCTCTCCAGATCACACTATACAGGCAGACTACAATGTCTCTCCAGATAACACTATAACCAGACAGACTACAATGTTTCTCCAGATCACACTATACAGACAGACTACAATGTCTCTCCAGATCACGCTATACAGACAGAATACAATGTCTCTCCAGATCACACTATACAGACAGACTACACTGTCTCTGCAGATGACGCTATACAGACATACTACAATTTCTCTCCAGATCACACTATACAGATGGACTACAATGTCTCTCCAGATCACACTATACAGACAGACTACGTGTCTCTCCAGATCACACTATACAGACAGACTACAATGTCTCTCCAAATCACACTATACAGACAGACTACAATGTCTCTCCAGATCATGCTAAACAGACAGACTACAATGTCTCTCCAGATCACACTATACAGACAGACTACAATGTTTCTCCAGATCACACTATACAGACAGATGACAATGTCTCAGTTGGACTACAATGTCTCTCCAGATCACACTATACAGACAGACTACAATGTCTCTCCAGATCACACTATACAGACAGACTACGTGTCTCTCAAGATCACACTATACAGACAGTCTACAATGTCTCTCCAAATCACACTATACAGACAGACTACAATGTCTCTCCAAATCATGCTAAACAGACAGACTACAATGTCTCTCCAGATCACACTATACAGACAGACTACAATGTTTCTCCAGATGACGCTATACAGACAGATGACAATGTCTCAGTCGGACTCCAATGTCTCTCCAGATCACACTATACCCAGACTACAATGTCTCGCCAGATCACACTATACCCAGACAGACTACAATGTCCCTCCAGATCACAATATACCCAGACAGACTACAATGTCTCTCCAGATCACACTATACCCAGACAGACTACAATGTCTCTTCAGATCACACTATACCCAGACAGACTACAATGTCTCTCCAGATCACACTATACGCAAACAGACTACAATGTCTCTCCAGATCACACTATACAGCCAGACTACAATGTCTCTCCAGATCACACTATACCCAGACAGACTACAATGTTTCTCCAGATCACACTATACAGACAGACTACAATGTCTCTCCAGATCACGCTATACAGACAGAATACAATGCCTCTCCAGATCACACTATACAGACAGACTACAATGTCTCTGCAGATGACGCTATACAGACATACTACAATTTCTCTCCAGATCACACTATACAGACAGACTACAATGTCTCTCCAGATCACACTTTACAGATGGACTACAATGTCTCTCCAGATCACACTATACAGACAGACTACAACGTCTCTCCAGATCACACTATACAGACAAACTACAATGTCTCTCCAGATCACACTATATGGACAGACTACAATGTCTCTCCAGATCACACTATACCAAGACAGACTACAATGTCTCTCCAGATCATACTATACAGACAGACTACGTGTCTCTCCAGATCACACTATACAGACAGACTACAATGTCTCTCCAGATCACACTTTACCAAGACAGACTACAATGTCTCTCCAAATCACACTATACCCAGACAGACTACAATGTCTCTCCAGATCACACTATACCCCGACAGACTACAATGTCTCTTCAGATCACACTATACCCAGAGAGACTACAATGTCTCTCCAGACCACACTAAACCCAGACAGACTACAATGTCTCTCCAGACCACACTATACCCAGACTGACTACAATGTCTCTCAAGATCACAATATACCCAGACAGACTACAACATCTCAAGATTACACTATACAGACAGACTACAATGTGTCACCAGATCACACTATACTGACAGACTACAATGTCTCTCCAGATCACACTATACAGACAGGCTACAATGTCTCTCCAGATCACACTATACAAAGACAGACTACAATTGCTCTCCAGATCACACTTACAGACACACTACAATGTCTCTCCAGATCACATTATACAGACAGAATACAATGTCTCTCCAATTCCCACTATACAGACAGACTACAATGTCTCTCCAGATCACACTATACCAAGACAGACTACAATGTCTCTCAAGATCACACTATACAGACAGACTACAATGTCTCTCCAGATCACACTATACCCAGACAGACTACAATGTCTCTCCAGATCACACTATACAGACAGACTACAATATCTCTCGAGATCACACTATACAGACAGACTACAATGTCTCTCCAGATCACACTATACAGACAGACTACAATGTCTCTCCAGATCACACTATATCAAGACAGACTACAATGTCTCTCCAGATCACACTATACCAAGACAGACTACAATGTCTCTTCTGATCACACTATATGCAGACGAGACTACAATGTCTCTCCAGATCACACTATACAGACAGACTACAATGTCTCTCCAGATTACATTATACCCAGACAGACTCCATCGTCTCTCCAGATCACACTATACCCCGACAGACTACAATGTCTCTCCAGATCACACTATACAGACAGACTACAATGTCTCTCCAGATCACACTATACAGACAGACTACAATGTCTCTCCAGATCACACTATACCAAGACAGACTACAATTGCTCTCCAGATCACACTTACAGACAGACAACAATGTCTCTCCAGATCACACTATACCAAGACAGACTACAATGTCTCTCCAGATCAAACTACACCCAGACAGACTACAATGTCTCTCCAGATCACAATATACCCAGACAGACTACAACGTCTCCAGATCATACTATACAGACAGACTACAATGTGTCACCAGATCACACTATACTGACAGACTACAATGTCTCTCCAGATCACACTATACAGACAGACTACAATGTTTCTCCAGATCACACTATACCAAGACAGACTACAATTGCTCTCCAGATCACACTTACAGACAGACTACAATGTCTCTCCAGATCACATTATACAGACAGAATACAATGTCTCTCCAATTCACACTTTACAGACAGACTACAATGTCTCTCCAGATCACACTATACCCAGACAGACTACAATGTCTCTCCAGATCACACTATACAGACAGACTACAATGTCTCTCCAGATCACACTATACCCTGACAGACTACAATGTCTCTCCAGATCACACTATACAGACAGAGTACAATGTCTCTCGAGATCACACTATACAGACAGACTACAATGTCTCTCCAGATCACACTATACCAAGACAGACTACAATGTCTCTCCAGATCACACTATACCAAGACAGACTACAATGTCTCTCCAGATCACACTATACCCAGACGAGACTACAATGTCTCTCCAGATCACACTATACAGACAGACTACAACGTCTCTCCAGATTACACTATACCCAGACAGACTACATTGTCTCTCCAGATCACACTATACCCCGACAGACTACAACGTCTCTCCAGATCACACTATACAGACAGACTACAATGTCTCTCCAGATCACACTATACAAACAGACTACAATGTCTCTCCAGATCACACTATACAGACAGACTACAATGTCTCTCCAGATCACACTATACAGACAGACTACAATGTCTCTGCAGATGACGCTATACAGACATACTACAATTTCTCTCCAGATCACACTATACAGATGGACTACAATGTCTCTCCAGATCACACTATACAGACAGACTACAATGTCTCTCCAGATCACACTATACAGACAGACTACAACGTCTCTCCAGATCACACTATACAGACAGACTACAATGTCTCTCCAGATCACACTATACGGACAGACTACAATGTCTCTCCAGATCACACTATACAGACAGACTACAATGTCTCTCCAGATCACACTATACCAAGACAGACTACAATGTCTCTCCAGATCACACTATACAGACAGACTACGTGTCTCTCCAGATCACACTATACAGAGAGACTACAATGTCTCTCCAAATCACACTATACAGACAGACTACAATGTCTCTCCATATCATGCTAAACAGACAGACTACAATGTCTCTCCATATCACACTATACAGACAGACTACAATGTTTCTCCAGATGACACTATACAGACAGACTACAATGTCTCTCCAGATCACACTTTACCAAGACAGACTACAATGTCTCTCCAGATCACACTATACCCAGACAGACTACAATGTCTCTCCAGATTACACTATACCCCGACAGACTACAATGTCTCTTCAGATCACACTATACCCAGAGAGACTACAATGTCTCTCCAGACCACACTAAACCCAGACAGACTACAATGTCTCTCCAGACCACACTATACCCAGACAGACTACAATGTCTCTCAAGATCACAATATACCCAGACAGACTACAACGTCTCCAGATTACACTATACAGACAGACTACAATGTGTCACCAGATCACACTATACTGACAGACTACAATGTCTCTCCAGATCACACTATACAGACAGGCTACAATGTCTCTCCAGATCACACTATACAAAGACAGACTACAATTGCTCTCCAGATCACACTTACAGACACACTACAATGCCTCTCCAGATCACATTATACAGACAGAATACAATGTCTCTCCAATTCCCACTATACAGACAGACTACAATGTCTCTCCATATCATGCTAAACAGACAGACTACAATGTCTCTCCATATCACACTATACAGACAGACTACAATGTTTCTCCAGATGACACTATACAGACAGATGACAATGTCTCAGTTGGACTACAATGTCTCTCCAGATCACACTATACAGACAGACTACAATGTCTCTCCAGATCACACTATACAGACAGACTACGTGTCTCTCCAGATCACACTATACAGACAGACTACAATGTCTCTCCAAATCACACTATACAGACAGACTACAATGTCTCTCCAAATCATGCTAAACAGACAGACTACAATGTCTCTCCAGATCACACTATACAGACAGACTACAATGTTTCTCCAGATGACGCTATACAGACAGATGACAATGTCTCAGTCGGACTACAATGTCTCTCCAGATCACACTATACCCAGACTACAATGTCTCTCCAGATCACACTATACCCAGACAGACTACAATGTCCCTCCAGATCACACTATACCCAGACAGACTACAATGTCTCTCCAGATCACACTATACCCAGACAGACTACAATGTCTCTTCAGATCACACTATACCCAGACAGACTACAATGTCTCTCCAGATCACACTATATGCAAACAGACTACAATGTCTCTCCAGATCACACTATACAGCCAGACTACAATGTCTCTCCAGATCACACTATACCCAGACAGACTACAATGTTTCTCCAGATCACACTATACAGACAGACTACAATGTCTCTCCAGATCACGCTATACAGACAGAATACAATGCCTCTCCAGATCACACTATACAGACATACTACAATGTCTCTGCAGATGACGCTATACAGACATACTACAATTTCTCTCCAGATCACACTATACAGACAGACTACAATGTCTCTCCAGATCATGCTATACAGACAGAATACAATGCCTCTCCAGATCACACTATACAGACATACTACAATGTCTCTGCAGATGACGCTATACAGACATACTACAATTTCTCTCCAGATCACACTATACAGACAGACTACAATGTCTCTCCAGATCACACTATATGGACAGACTACAATGTCTCTCCAGATCACACTTTACCAAGACAGACTACAATGTCTCTCCAGATCACACTATACCCAGACAGACTACAATGTCTCTCCAGATCACACTATACCCCGACAGACTACAATGTCTCTTCAGATCACACTATACCCAGAGAGACTACAATGTCTCTCCAGACCACACTAAACCCAGACAGACTACAATGTCTCTCCAGACCACACTATACCCAGACAGACTACAATGTCTCTCAAGATCACAATATACCCAGACAGACTACAACGTCTCCAGATTACACTATACAGACAGACTACAATGTGTCACCAGATCACACTATACTGACAGACTACAATGTCTCTCCAGATCACACTATACAGACAGGCTACAATGTCTCTCCAGATCACACTATACAAAGACAGACTACAATTGCTCTCCAGATCACACTTACAGACACACTACAATGTCTCTCCAGATCACATTATACAGACAGAATACAATGTCTCTCCAATTCCCACTATACAGACAGACTACAATGTCTCTCCAGATCACACTATACCAAGACAGACTACAATGTCTCTCAAGATCACACTATACAGACAGACTACAATGTCTCTCCAGATCACACTATACCCAGACAGACTACAATGTCTCTCCAGATCACACTATACGGACAGACTACAATGTCTCTCAGATCACACTCTATACAGACAGACTACAATGTCTCTCCAGATCAGCACTATACCAAGACAGACTACAATGTCTCTCCAGATCACACTATACAGACAGACTACGTGTCTCTCCAGAACACACTATACAGAGAGACTACAATGTCTCTCAAATCACACTATACAGACAGACTACAATGTCTCTCCATATCATGCTAAACAGACAGACTACAATGTCTCTCCATATCACACTATACAGACAGACTACAATGTTTCTCCAGATGACACTATACAGACAGATGACAATGTCTCAGTTGGACTACAATGGTCTCTCCAGATCACACTATACAGACAGACTACAATGTCTCTCCAGATCACACTATACAGACAGACTACGTGTCTCTCCAGATCACACTATACAGACAGACTACAATGTCCTCTCCAAATCACACTATACAGACAGACTACAATGTCTCTCAAATCAGCTAAACATACGAACTACAATGTCTCTAAAGATCACACTATACAGACAGACTACAATGTTTCTCCAGATGACGCTATACAGACAGATGACATGTCTCAGTCGGACTACAATGTCTCTCCAGATCACACTATACACAGACTACAATGTCTCTCCAGATCACACTATACTCCAGACAGACTACAATGTCCCTCCAATCACACTATACACAGACAGACATTACAATGCTCTCCAGATCACACTATACAGACAGACTACAATGTCTCTTCAGATCACACTATACCCAGACAGACTACAATGTCTCTCAGATCACACTATATGCAAACAGACTACAATGTCTCTCCAGATCACACTATACAGGCCAGACTACAATGTCTCTCCAGATCACACTATACCAGAAGGACTACAATGTTCTCTGCTAGATCACACTATTACAGACAGACTACAATGTCTCTCCAGATCACTGCATACAGACAGAATACAATGCCTCTCCAGATCACACTATACAGACATAACAATGTCTCTGCAGATGACGCATACAGACATACTACAATTTCTCTCCAGATCACATACTATACAGACAGACACAATGTCTCTCAGATCACACTATATGGACAGACCTACAATGATCTCTCCAGATCACACTTATCAGACAGACTACAATGTCTCTCAGATCACACTATACCAAGACGACTACAATGTCTCTCAAGATCATAACTATACAGACAGACTACGTGTCTCTCCAGATCACACCTATACAGACAGACTACAATGTCCTCTCAGATCACACTTACCAAGACAGACTACTATGTCTCATCCAATCACACTACTACACGACAGACTACAATGTCTCCAGATCACACTATTATTTATACCCGACAGAACTACAATGTCTCTCAGATCACACTATACCCAGAGAGACTACAATGTCTCTCCCAGACCCACTAACCCAGACGACTACAATGTCTCTCCAGAAGCTTCACACATATACCAGACAGACTACAATGTCTCTCTCAGATCACGATAATATACCCAGACAGTACAACGTCTCCAGATTACACTAGACAACAGACTACAAGGTACCAGATCACACTAACTGACGAACTACATTCTCTCCAGATCACACTATACAGCAGGCTACAATGTCTCTCCAGATCACACTATACAAAGATCAGACTACAATTGCTCTCCAGATCACACTTACAGACACACTACAATGACTCCTCTCAAAACATTATACAGACAGAATACATTCTCTCCAATTCACACTATACAGACAGACTACAATGTCTCTCATATCATGCTAAACAGACAGACTACAATGTCTCTCCATATCAACGCTATACAGACAGACTACAATGTCTTTCTCCAGATGACACTATACAGACAGATGACAATGTCTCAGTTGGACTACAATGTCTCTCCAGATCCAACACTATACAGACAGACTACATGTCTCTCCAGATCACACTATACAGACAGAACTACGTGTCTCTCCAGATCACACTATACAGACAGACTACAATGTCTCTCCCAAATCACACATC
>JAWPHD010021510.1:0-28039 GCA_037043455.1 Cyrtodaria siliqua | reverse complement strand
ACTTAGTCCATCCGCTATCTCTTTCTGAAAGCGAAAGTGAGAGAGATAGGTTCTGGAGGTCAGTAGGGTTCGATTTGGTAATGTGTTCTCTGTGTCTTTATCCTATCATATCCGAATAAGTCATATAAATTTCACGTGGAGAGGATAGGATACGACAGAAAACAGGCATTACTGAGAATGGGATCAATTTACGAACAATCTATACTGAGTACATGTATATATATATATATATATATATATATATAGTGCGTTAGTAAGATTTATAACTGGTTTAATTCATGTTATAGTAATTGAGAATAGCAGTGTGCATACGACATCGATAATAAAACAACAACAAAAGACAAAGTACATTTGTACGTTGGGTGTTAAGTGGGTCAGACACTGTGTGCGAAATACACGTGGAATCATGTTTATAGCAAGATTCACGCTTGTCAGGGCCTATAATATATCATGAATGAGGACGGAACAACCAATCAGTAGTCTGTTTTGAGATGTTCGGGTATCGCGAGACTGTCGCTATTTTTAGTATATATCCAATCACGGCAGTGTATACAATGTTAAAGAATGGAAACCCGGGTAATCGTATATTGTGTCGTCCGCCTTGCGCGTGTTATGAGAGTAATCTCCCTTGTGAGCTATTAATTAACCCAACGGAAGTAAATGCGCGCAAGTACACAAAACTAAAAAACATTGTTGCCGACATTGATTATGGCTGAATGCAATCGATTTTCGCCGATTATGAGGCGAACCGATCAACTTTCGTTTATAATCGATCATCGTCCCATCACTAGTAGAACCAGTACTGAACACCTCCCGCCGTCCGTAAGAATCGACACTTCCTCACTTACAAGTCGAGCTCCCAGTGGGATTCAAACTCTCAGCGGTGAGAGGCGAAGGTTTACAACGCAACGTCGTTAACCATTCAGCGCGGAGACGCTCCCTCTAAAGGGCCCGGACCCACTTCCCCCAAAAGTAAAAATAAATAAAAATGTTTATAAAAATGTGCATCCCATGGAAGAGGTTAATCTACAAGATACATTAATATGTTGCGCACAAATGCACATTCCAAAAACATAAATTCAAAATCAAGTGACCGAGACTCTATTCTAGTCCTTTCATTTTCTTTATCAATCTTTCCAAAAATGTTGTCAACATGCCTCAGGGATCCATACATTTTCACTGGGACTCATTGTTCTAATTTATGCTAGTCCTCAGGACTCATTCAGGCTGATTTCAAAATGAATTGCTAAATTGAACTATATATAGATATGTATGAAAAATGAACAATATACATATACATATATGTATGAAAGTTAACAAGACATTAGTGCATAACATATAATTCTAGATGAACAGCAAGATGATTTTTAATATATATTTTATATATTCATTATTTTGATAGACCATCAGGCCTGCCAAAACCTTTTAACACAAAATCCTGAGATTTTTAAAATTTAAGATTTAAAACGCGCGATGAACATTTTAAATGGAAATTTGGAGGACGAGACTTGATTTTCGCACTATTTTTTTAAATCCCAAATTTAAATTAGTTATGCAATTAATACAAGTTGATGAATTGTTTGATAGTTATAGAAAATAATAAATTAACATAGTAGTCTCTTATAAATTTTTTTGAATGGCATAGTTAAAATCATATGTAATGTTTTATTGTATATAATACTGTACATACTATGAAGAGACTTTAATAAACTATATAAAAAAAACTAGTAATTGGATTAGAAAGACTTGGCTTAGTTTCTACCACAACTGATTTTTTTTTATGAAAGTGCACTTACTTTTCTACACAGATGTGTGCTATATGAAAATACGAAGTCAACTCTTATACAAGTTATAATCATCGTACACAGCAGCAGCTGTTATAGGGGTACCACACACAAGGAGTTCCCGCACACTTGCTATTTCAGTTAGGTTGACCAATTAAAGCAATCACAGATATTGCTGCATTTTACGCATGTCGATATGCCACTGAAGGAACTAATTATGTCCTTAGGTGTTAATTGCATATTCAGTCAGTGCATTACACGGATGACCCTTACTGATTCCACACTTGTATATAATTTATATTCCTCTGTCTAGGGAGCGTAACATGACCAATTCGGGAAATAGTTGATAAAGATATAGCTGTTAAATCATGAACATTTTGTTTTGATTGTACACTTAAATCCAGAGATTGACTGAAAAATCCGAAGAATATTCTCTGGGGATTTGGCAGGCCTGGAGCATCATCAAAAAACTGACCAATCAGTGTTTTTTTTATGCCTAATTTGGACTGAAATTTTTTTTTTGGTAAATACAGACCAGTAAGGATACTAGTCTTAATATAAGCTGGTGTCAAAACTAGTCTGTATTTACCAAAAACAAAACTTAAAACCCAGGGCTATTAAACTGTGAAAATAAAAGTGAAAAAAGTTTATTTCTCTTTTGTTATAATATTTCACAATTTCTAGAAAAATGCCGCTATTTTTCACAATGACACGGGAACAGGCTGCATTCACAAAACACATAAAAAACACTGCCAGAAATAAGACATACCCAATACATTGTGGTAGGTGATAAACTCGATCTTTAACCTTGATAAGATGGTGTAGTGAATGTACATAGGGTACCACTAGGCTCTTGCGGTTCGATTCCCTGGAGATTTGGGTAGTCAGCAGTTTCCCGCCATCCCAGCCCATGGGACCCAGCCAGACGTCATGTGACACCATCCAAGCTCCCTGATTGGTAGCGGCTCGGCAAGGAGGCGGTCTCTTCAACTCAAGTGGCCATTAGCGAAAGCTGTGGATGAATGACGCGGAGAGAAAACTACATAGAATATATATACTTAGTGCTAATCGGATATTCAGGACCTGACAAGAAGACTAAATGGACAGGTAGGAACACTGTACTGGTGTCAGAAGTGAAACGAGATTCACGCCTGAAGGTTTATTCACGTGGAGAGGGTGCTCCCATAGCCAGAGCGTTGTGAACTTCACACAATGCTCTGAGCGTCTGAGCGGATTTCGCTCAGGCACTCGCCAGCGTGATACCGTCGGCGGTAATCAATAGGATATTATATCCTAGGAAGCGTTTTTACTTGTCCGGGTGTATTTGCTCACGTAAAAGTGAATTAAAATGTACTTTTTGGTGGGGAAGCGAAAGAGTGCTACTGCGCATGCGTGAACAAATGTCTAACGGGAAGTAAGCCATTTAGTTCCGGTGTAAACATTGACATTGCAGTGGGAGATCCATTGCAGTTTTAGTGGGCAGAGCCTCTTGTGAACATTGTCAAACGTGTTTACGTTTGAGAGTGCAAAAGGTTCAAACGTATTTTCGTTTGACAATGCAAAAGTGTCAAGCGTATTTTCGTTTGAGTATTGGGAATATTTGAAAGACCATTGTATATCACTGTATGGTATTAACTAAACGTGTTTACGTTTAAGTATTGATAATATTCATAAATAACTAAAATATTGAATAATTAGTTATGTCGGCAAGTGATAGCCTTTGCATAAGACCACGGATCAAGGTCAATTTTGCATCGGCCAGTGAATTGATGCTGATTGATGGCGTGGGTGAGAAAGTGGCAGCAGCCGTGGTTGCTGTGCGGGAAGCACAGGGGGATCTCACTCTAGATGAGTGGGAAGAAATTACCAGGCGACGGGTAAATCCAGAGTGGGGGCCCGTCCTGGACTTCACGGCTAGGGTCCTGATAAAACAGGAAGAGGTTTAGTTAGCCTTGGGCTTTATTGATAGTGTCCCGGTAACAGTGGAGGAGGCCCAGTTAGCCTTGGAGCAAGGGGACGTCGCTGGGGAGTTGCAGGGCGGCGATGCTGGGGTGTTGCAAATGGAATCGGAAAGGGAGTCCCAGTCGGAGGAGTCCTGTTATGAGGATATAGAGACGGGTAGTGTACACAGGCAGGGTAGCCTGGAGGACATTCGCCAACAATTGTCGGAAACATCACACCCTGGGGGCAATCCCCCAGTGGGTGCCTCAGTGGCGGCCCCTGAGGCTCACAGGGGACTGAGTTACCATACTGAGGACATGATCCAACGATTGCCGGGAACACCACGCTCGGGGAGAAACACCCCTATGGCCGCCCCTATGATTCATAAGGGACAGGACCCTTACACAGGGAATATACTTAATATACCCCAACAATTGCCAGCAGTACCACATCCGGGGAGGAGCACCCCTGTGACCACCCACGTGGCACATGGGGGACAGGGAAATTACTCTTATCAATTTCCAGAGTATTCTTCGGTACAGTACCCCCCCCCCCCCTCAATAGCTTCTATAGAGGGTGCAAAGCCTCCCAAGTTAGGGGCAACAGCCCCGTGTGAGACCCCGAGCAAGGCGGATCTTGAAAGTATGAAAGACATGCTTAAAAAAATGGGCCATCTTGTGGGAGTGAAGGTGGAGGATTTTCCGCGGACTCAACCTACCACTCTGGGGCCAGTTGGGGCAGCGACGCCGTCTCCCACAGTCACAACCGCGGGGGTGCCCCCACCGAGAGAGGGTGCTATCCCGAAAACAAGTACAAAGGCAAAGAAGGTGCGCTATGCTGCCTCTGGCTCGTCTTCGTCGTCATCCACGGAAGGGGGGGGGGGGATGATGAGAGCTCTGAAGACGAGCGGCACCGCCGGAAGAAGAGGGGTAAAACCCGGGGATCTAGGGTGAGGGGTACAAGCCCCAAAGTTGAAAAATCCACTCATAGCCGGAAGGGCAAGGGGGCGTCCCCATCGCCGAGTGGTAGAGCGAGCTGCACAACATCGCAAAGCGGAAAGACGCGTCGCTCCCCGTCGCCGGGGAAGTCTGACTCAGAGGATAGTGCCCCAGAGAGGCCCCGGAAGTGCAAAACATACAAGCGGGGGATATCCCCTACACACAGACATGGCGGATCCCGCGAATGGGATCCCATTAAGTCACTCCCGAAGGCCCTTATATATGATGGGAAAACCGAGTGGCTAGTATTCAAGCAGCGCTTCACCAGCTAATCTAAGAGAAAGGGATGGTCGAAATCTCAACGTATGGAATGCCTGTGCTGGTCCCTGACTGGTAAAGCGGCGGAGTATTGCGCGCTCTTGAAAGAGCGGTACCCAGGGACCCTGTTGTCGTACCATCTGTTGTGAGCCCAGTTGGATGGGCGATTCGGGGGCAAGGAACTTCCGGCCACCGCGCAGGCGAGGTTCCAGCAAGCTGTGGAGGCCCAGGACGAGAAATTAGAGGACTGGGCCGACCGGGTGCTGACGTTGGCCAACAAGGCATTTGTGGATCTACCCATCACATACTCTACCCAGCAGGCAGTGACACGGTTCTGCCAGGGACTGACGGACCGCGACGCCGGCCATAGGGTCGGACTCGAGCAGCCAGACCGGGTTGAAAACGCGATAGAGCGGGTGAGGTGGCACCAACACATGACGAACGCTGTGTATGGGAAGCCCCGTAAAGAACCCCGGCGGAGCCGGGGTGATGACTGTGACACCCCAGTAGTGATTTCGGCGGTTCCGGAGGCGGAGCCCCATTCGACCAGCAGGGTGGACAGTGTGTTGGCCAATATACAACAAGAGCTAGCCACACTGACACGGAAGTTTCACTCGGTGGGTAGCGATACGAAATCGACCCAGGGGCCGTCTGCTCCACAGTGGAAGCAGCCCGAACGCCCACCCATCAATCAGAGGCAAACTAATAAATCAGCATGTTTTGTGTGTGGAGAGGTGGGGCACTTCAAACGGGAATGTCCCAACAAGGGGCAAGGCAGCAGACGCCCCGTGGGGAAACCGTCTTTAAACGGGACAGGATCGGGGGGGACGGCCGAACCCCGATCCCCGATCCAGGAGGCCAAGCCGGGCAGACATTAAGTAGTAATGGGGCGACGCCGGCACCAACAAATGCGCGGCCCATGAATAAGAACCAAGGGGCAGTGGTGGGCACCTGCGGGGCGGCCCAGCAGGTGCTGAGCCGAAGAGCGGACATGGCTAGTGAGGTAGCAGGATGATTTACACGGAATCCTATGAAAGGTCCGACTGGCCCAGTAGTGGCTACCATCCCGCATGGGGAGGTTCCCCCAAGGGGAAATGGGCAGGCTAAACCGGGAGGTAAACCAGTCTCCGTGAGTAGTGCGCAGCCCGGAGTGGGGTTGAAGCATAGAAACGTGACACCACCGAACCACGTTAAACAAAGCATTCAAGAGAGGGCGGAGATCGAGGGAATGGGATCACCGCAAGGGGATGACGGAGGCGCTCTAGCGGAGCAGAGGCCAGGCAGCAGCCTTTCATCTCCATCCATGGCACAGGATGTCCCGGTGGAAACCCAGGGGACTAAGAGTCCAGAGGGGCCGGAAGTGGGGTGCCAGGATGGGGAGGGGGAGGTGCAAGTTTGTCAATTGGGCTCCCATTCCCAGTTTAGCATTGGGATCCAAGTGAATGGACTGTTAGTGGAGGCGGTGGTGGACACGGCGGCAGAGGTGACCATCATATCTGACCGAGTTTGTAGGTCAATGAAGGTACCTCCGCCCAAAATCAAAGTTGTTAAATTATTAACAGCAGGCCGGGAGATGTCGATGTACGGGTCTATTATTGGCCCAGTAACATTGAAGATTGGCGAGAAGTGCTACCAAAGAACTGTTTATGTAGCACCTATTGCGGAAGACATGTTACTGGGTTTCGACGTGTTATTTCACCTGGGGGCAGCGGTCCTCAATATGGGTGAGGGTACATTGACATTTGATGGGAAGGTTCTCGGACTGAATATAGGGGGTCGGACAGGGGAGCCCTTGGTGGCTCGAGTAACGGTCGCTAAGCGACAGGTAATACCCCCGAATTCAGCAATGAGATTGAAATGTTGTATAAACGCAAAAATGCCGGACTATGTGGTTGAAGGGATCCAGGGACCAAAGACAATGATCCCTAGGGTAGTGCGGACCGGCGGGTCACAACCCATAGTATGTGTTTTGAATCCCACAGATAGTTACTGTGTGTTCAAAAAAGGACAGCAGGTCGGCACGGCTTACCCGGTCGATAGTGTTTGTGTTGATGTTGGGGGGAGCCCCCAATGGAGGGCGTACCAGAAGTGAGAACGGTACAACCCCAGGGAGAGGGCCTCGAGGCTGAGGTGGTGGTTGTGCCGAACCATCTTAAACAGACCTTTGAGGAATCTCAGGCATATTTGTCAGCGGACCAAAGCAAGCAATTAGCAAAGGTGCTGACAGAATATCAGGATGTGTTTGCGAAAGATGAGTTCGATCTGGGTCAATTTATTGACCTAGAGCATAGCATCGACACGGGCGATGCTCGACCAATCAAGCAGCGTATGCGTCGGACACCAGCGTGTTTTGTAGGAGAGGAGGAAGCACATTTGAAGAAAATGTTAGACGCAGGTGTCATCCAAGAGTCCACATCTGATTGGGCTTCAGCACCTGTGTTGATCCGCAAGCGTGACGGCAATGTGCGGTGGTGCATTGACTACCGCGCATTGAATAACGTCACTATTAAGGATGTGTTCCCCCTCCCGCTGGTGGACGACTGTTTAGACACATTAGCGGGTAGTACTTGGTTTTCCAAGCTCGATGCTAATTCAGCTTATTGGCAGGTTTCACTGAAGGAAGCAGACAGGAAGAAAACCGCATTTACTACCAAATACGGCCTCTTTGAGCACGTGAAAATGGGCTTCGGATTATGTAACGCCCCAGCCACGTTTGCACGTGTCATGAACCTGGTGCTCAGGGGTCTTAATTGGAAAACAGTGTTGGCCTTCCTGGATGACATCCTGGTATTGGGTAGTGGGTTCGAACCATTTGTTGAACTTGACAGAGGCATTGGCTAGGTGTAGACGGTATGGTTTAAAGTTGAAGCCAAAGAAATGTGTATTCTTTCAGAGGGAGGTTGAGTTTCTGGGAAGAATAGTAGGCAGTAATACCCTAGCCATGGCTGACAAGGACATAGCGGTGGTACGGAAGTGGCCAATCCCCAAATGCTCCAAAGATGTCGAGCGCTTCATGGGTTTGGCCAACTACCACCGGTTGTTCGTCAAGGATTTTTCCAAATTAGCCGATCCACTTTATAGCGTTGTGGGGAAAAACAAGTTTAAGTGGGGAATGGAGCAGCAGGACGCGTTTGATGCCTTAAGGGGGTCCTTGATGACTCCGCCCGTGCTAGCTCTTCCAAATCAAACGGATGAGTACATCTTAGACACCGATGCCTCAGATGTGGCCATCGGGGCAAAATTGCTCCAAATCCAGAATGGATCGGAGAAAGTAATAGCATATGGGAGTTATGCACTAACAGGGGAACAGCGGCGCTACTGTACTACGCGTAAAGAGCTGCTGGCTGTGGTTAGGTTTACCAGACAGTACCGGTATAACTTGCTAGGACGGCCTTTCGTGGTTAGGACGGATCACTCGAGCTTGACTTGGTTGCTAAGGTTCAAGGAACCCCAGGGGCAGTTGGCGCGATGGATGGAAGAGTTGTCCCAATACAACATGATTCTGAAGCACCGGGCTGGCAAGAAACACGGAAATGCGGATGCATTGTCTCGGATCCCTATGGCGCCGGGACATTGCAACGCGTTTGAAGCCGGAGTTGAGCCAGGGGATCTGCCATGCGGGGGTTGTGAATACTGTGCCCGGGCGGACAGGAACTGGGGAAGCTTCATCCGGGAAGTGGATGAAGCGGTTTCGCTGACGGCGTCAAGGGTACCTGAAGTTGCGGGGGTGCACCAGAGGGCCGCGGGAGGTCATGAGGGTGAGATTGGCAACTTCTGTGCGGGGACGGGAAGTCAGCGAGGGAGTTCCTGGGCCGCGGAACTGATCACTCCGCGGGTTCCGCAGGGATTGCAGGGGAGCGAGACTCTTAAACAGAGTAGCTGCAAACGAAAAGTTGAAGTTAAGCTTGGGGATGTGACTAATTCGGGAGAGTCGAAGGCAGAACCGGAACTGGATCTAGGGGAACACATGGAATGGTGTTCTGAGATAGATGATGAGTCTGGGGCTCTCTGGGACGATGAGGGCCCGGTGGTATCACGGGTAGAACTGACCAAACAGGACAATAACTTCATCATCCGTACCTGCAATGTGGCGAGGGAGGTTACGGTGGGTACCGTGGACCAACCTGCGTGTTGGGGGTTTCCCCTGCAAGAGGTGCAGGATGCCCAAAGGCGGGATTCTGACTTGGATATAATTCTAGCATGGGCCCGTGCCGCCGAGGAGCCGTCTGAGGGAGCACTCTTCTTGGCGAGCCCGTCGGCAAAGTCCTACTGGCTAAATAAAGAACTGTTCATTTTGATAGACGGGGTGCTTTTCAAAGAGAGGAAAGCATCAGATGCTAAGGATCTGGTGATGCCCTAGGAATTGAAGGTGCAGGCAATAGAGTGGAATCATGATATCCCATCCGCGGGGCACCAGGGTGTGGCCAGAACCAAGGCCAAACTGAAAGAAAAATTCTGTTGGTATGGCCTGGCAGATGATGTGTTCAAGTATGTGACTTCCTGTGGGGTGTGCTGTCAGAATAAGAAGCTGGACCGATATGGTCGGTGTGCTCTCACTGAATACCAGGCGGGAGCCCCTATAAAACGCGTCCATATTGACTTTATGGGGCCACTACCAAAAACACCTCGGGGAAATGAGAACATTCTGATGATGGTGGATCAATTTACCAAATGGGTGGAATGTATCCCCCTACCTTCGCAGACAGCGGAGGTCACTGCGCGTGCAGCGGTAAATGGGTTCTTCTCTAGGTTTGGCTACCCTTTCCAGTTGTTCTCGGATCAGGGCCGAAACTTTGAGTCGAAACTGTTCACGGCCATGTGTACCACCCTGCAGATTCATAAGGCTAGGACGACTCCCTATCGACCCTCCGCAAATGGGCAGGTGGAGAGGTATAATCGTACCCTGATGGACGCGGTGCGTTGTTTCATTGGAAAATCTCAAAATCAGTGGGATCTGCACCTGCAACAACTGGCAGGGGCTCTGCGGGCGTCCGTGAACCGGAGTACGGGTTTTACCCCTAACAAGCTAAAGCTAGGTAGGGAAGTGAACACTCCGGCGCATCTGATGTTCCCTCAGGCGGGTAAGAAGCCCACTGATACTGAGGGGTACGTGGCAGAACTGGCTGATGAGCTCCAGAAGGCACACACTACGGCTAGGGCCAAGCTAAAAACCTCGTCAAAGAGGATGAAGCGGAACTATGATGTCAGAATCTTGGAGAGGCCCTATGATAAGGGAGACGCAGTATACTTGTTGGACACTGCGACTCTGAAGGGCAAGTGCAAGAAACTGAGCCCGCCCTGGAAAGGTCCGGCGGTGATAGTAAAAAAGATCTCCGCATACCTCTATCGGGTCAAATTGAAGAATGCGATATTTGTGGTCAATCACGATCGGCTGAAACCCTGTCGAGACCGGAAGTTACCGGTTTGGCTAACCCATTGGCTGGCCAATCCGGATGTGGGTGACGTACAGGGGGCCGATGATGGTCATTTATATTGTTCATGCAGGCAACCGTGGCAGGGGAGATTCATGATCCAGTGTGATACTTGTGAGGAGTGGTATCATGGGTCATGTATCAATGTAACTGCCACGGAGGCTCTCAGTATCGATCGTTTCAAGTGCGAGGTCTGTAAAAATGTTGGTCGCCCATAACCTCATTTACCAAAATGTCAAGTCCCTACGTAAAAAGACCGCAAAGAGGCTGTTCTCTAAATAGAACATTCTATTTTTCAGGTCACCCAAGAAGGAGCCCGGCAAGGATCAGGAGAGCTTCCTGGATAGGGTCTGTCGGGCGTCTAGGTTGGGGAAATTGGTAAGGGCGGCGAAACTAATCAGCACGCTGATGCTCTCAAGAGGAGCAGCGGCTGACCTAGAGCGGGCCCTCTTGGCCCAGGCCGAGATAGCTCGGCGGCTGAACGACCACAGGTGGTTGCGGGAGGTGGCTCGTGATGCCCACGGGCTAGCCTTCCAGACCCAGGAGTGGATAAGTCGGCACCTGGCAAAGGTTGGCGGGGGGCCTCCCCGCCATAAACCGAGCCAGTTGTCGGGGCCCAGCCGGGACATCCGGTTAAAGGAGGACCCGGATCTTCCACGGGTAGTGGAGGATGCGGGGGTCAGACAAGGTGACACTGGGTCATTGGGTCCGCTGGACTTCGGCGGATTCCAAAATCCTGTGTTACTGAGCGACTCCTCGAGTGCGGAGGAGGAACCTCTGACAGAGAATGTCCTATTGCTGGACACGGACACGGTTATCCCTGAGGACCTGCGTCCCGGGGATTCGATGGGTTTCCGTCAGATGATAGAGTCCACCCAGCTAGATCCCCCTCTGGTGAGTGGTCCTGGCCGAGAAAGCCCATCCCTGCTTGGTGGGGATGCGAGCTTACCTGTGGGGCTGGTCCCCAGGAGGCGGCAGAGGAAGCCACGGCACCGGAGGAGGGGACGAAATAGGGGACAAAAGAGGAACGAGGCTCTTGGGGGTGAAACCAGGAGCAGCCGGGGTGAGGGTTTTGGAGGCACGTCCCTCCAGCACCTAGTGCTGTTACCGGCAGGGGCAGAAAGTCACTCTTCTGCCCGGGGCTCTATGTGGGAGTCGCCAGGTGCGCAGGGGAGTGGGGCGACGCACTCCCGTTCTCGATCCTCGTGTGGAAGGGGATCCCCCTCCGGGGTAACTATCCCCCGTGGAGTGGGGGGGTCGAGTGTTCTGACTCCGGCTGCAACCTCGCCTCTATCCATGCCGATTCAGGGCGATCGTTCAATGCAAGGTCTGCATCCCGTAAGGGAGGGGCCGGCACCTCTAGGTTGGGGAATGACTGTGGAGGGAATAGGGCCGGACCCATTGGAGATCGGGGATGCAGATCTCTGCATTAGTGTGGAGACACTATCCGGGGAGGATCGACCGAGCAGGCAGGTGAAGTTGGCCACTGGGCACACAAGCCGAGGTTTGTCCCCAAAAGGTCGGGGTGCGATACGGGCTCAGCCTCGACCACACGTTGAGTCGAGGCTAGGGGCTGCAGGTAGCCACCCGGGCCATGGGATAGACTCAGGGGTGCCCAGTCGGAACTCAAAACAACGGCGGGATCTCCGCCGGACTGCCGCAGCAAGGTGCCTTCTCGGGTGTGGTGAAGATTTGGGGGAGTTTGCCAAACTCCATGCATTGAAGTGGCATCTCCCTGTGATCTTCGATGACAGCCACGAGTCGTCGGAGACCCCAAGGCGGAGGGTGGGAGCCCTCCGATTCATTGCGGACCGTTTACTCGGGGGCTTGGGCTCCCTGGAGGACTTGTTGTTATACGTCAAGGGGACCGAGCTTTTCTCGGACCTCTCCGGGCGACAAGTCACAGGGAGGCAGGCGGCTGCCATGAGGGCGGTGTGTGAGTACCTTGGGGTGGACGTCCCAGAGGAATTCAAGATATCGCCACCGAACTCTCCAGCGATCTTGATCCACTGGAGAGTGGTGGTGATCTTGATAGCACACCTGCCCTCACGAGAACTAGCCCAGCTGCAACAGCTGTATGGGATGCCAGAGGGGATAGCAGCTCCAGGCCCGGAGTCAGTTATGGGTGTCCAAACTGAACTCCCGGAGGCGTTCGACAGTCATTTTCACCTGGACAGGTGTGAAAATGTCTTGAACACACCTCAGGTAGGCTATCTCGGTGTCCTCAGTGCCCTCCAACCTGAGGAACAGACCAGGGTCCGGGTGATTGGTGCAGTGGCCAATTACTGTGACCCGGGTCGGTACTCTTCGGGTCAACAAGTGGAAGCACTGAGGGGACAAGGCGTGTACACCACGATCGGTATACATCCCAAGCATGCTGTGCAGTATGATGAGAAGTCCCTGGTCGAGGCTCTCAACCTACCCGGGGTAGTTGGCCTCGGGGAGGTGGGACTGGATTACACTGTCCCACTGGGGGACAGGTCTCGGCAAGTGCAGGTGCTGGGCCGTGTTCTGGGGTTTGTAACACCGGAGCTCGTCTTGGTATTGCACTGTCGGGGCCAAGAGAATACCCGAGGGGACGAAGCCTCGGCCTTGGTGAGGTTAATGGGGCAGGCACTCCTGCAACGTGATCAAAGGGTGCACCTCCATTGTTTCACCAGCAGCCTGGAGGAGGTCCAGCAATGGACCCAAAGCTTCCCAAATGCATATTTCGGGTTCATCAGGTTGGTGGAGAATTTTGGAGAGGCACAGTTGGCCGCGTTGCGGGGGGTGCCTGAGAATCGTCTGCTCCTGGAAACGGATGCTCCGTATTTCCATTTCCGGGGGCATCAGCATTCGACACCGGCTTTCCTAGGTCAGACGGCGGTGGTGGTTGCCCAACATCTGGGTATCTCGACCGACCAGTTACTGAGATTGACGGTGGAGAATGCTCGGCGGTTGTACCTCCGGGTGTAGGTCACCCGGGTGGTGTGGGGGGGGGGGGGGGGAACAGGCGAAACTGGGGTGGGTAATCTCTGGTCAGAGGGTCCGGACGGTTAGTACAGGGGAGGGTTCGTTTGTATGGCCGTCTCGGACCCCTCAAAGTCTCTAAAGGCCAGAGTTATAGAAGGGTTCCCTCATCTCTGCACCTGAGGGGCCCTGGAGGTTTGGTTAGAGACATCCCAAATTTGGGTGTTGTCTCCCAACCCCAAGAATGGGGGGGGGGGGGGGGAATGGTTAATTTATCTGCGAATTTAAGGAAGGTCATCGGGGTAATATTATTTAATAGGGGAAAACAGTCAAATCACACACATATGGAAGGATCAAGTTTGGTTACCAGGGTTCAAGGGAATTAGTGCGGGTAGGGATTAATGTTGGTTACCAGGGGAAAATTAAGGATCTTTTAAAGTCGGTTACCAGGGTTATCTGTAGAGGGGAATTATGAACGGGATATTATCATTATTGTTTTGGGGCATATTATATTAAATTATTGGGAGGCACTTCCGCGGCCGAGAGGGTGTGGGTCACACAGGCTCCAGTGGGCAGGGTTGGGGAGATTCCCTCATCACCTCTGGGGTCATGTTGGTGGTGAGTGTTTAAACAACACTTTTGCCCGGGTTCAGGGAGGGTACTCAGATAGGAGACGTAAGAACCTAAAAAAGGGAAGTTAGCGCTCACAACGGCAAAGTTGTGCTGAGGGCTAATGGGGGTTCTCCCGGGTGTGAAGACCCTTTTTATAAAGTGGGAAGGAGTGTAGTGAATGTACATAGGGTACCACTAGGCTCTTGCGGTTCGATTCCCTGGAGATTTGGGTAGTCAGCAGTTTCCCGCCATCCCAGCCCATGGGACCCAGCCAGACGCCATGTGACACCATCCAAGCTCCCTGATTGGTAGCGGCTCGGCAAGGAGGCGGTCTCTTCAACTCAAGTGGCCATTAGCGAAAGCTGTGGATGAATGACGCGGAGAGAAAACTACATAGAATATATATACTTAGTGCTAATCGGATATTCAGGACCTGACAAGAAGACTAAATGGACAGGTAGGAACACTTTAATGGGAACCATAAACCTGGCGGTCCCGTGTACCGGTCTATCCTCCGAGCACGTTAAAGAACCATAGACGTTCGTAGACGTGTATTTTATGCACTACCCCCTCACCATCCCCCCCCCGCAATTTATTAATAACAGAAAGCATATTAAAAGATACAATTTCCTGCGACTAATATGAGTCATTCATTGTAGATTTTGCAAATTTCACAAGACTCGTCAAGAGTCAAGACAAGTTTGGTGACTTACCGAAGTCTTTTAATTCCTCTCGAAACCGGACCCGTTCACCGATAGTTGTTACGCCCAGATTGGTTAATTCATGGTCCGATAAACCTTTGCACATGTTAAAGTCAATCTTTTGTTCAATAAACTTGTTATAAAGCGCAGCTACGCCAGATTTGGAAAGGAGGCAAAAGATAGCGCCTTCGCCTGCTGGTGCCGCCATTTCTACCGGTGTTTACTTCAAAATCTATTCCGATAAAAAGTCTACTTAACGACAACCTGTTTTTTGCACACAACGACTTGCAATTTTCACAGGACAACTTACGAAATGCACAGGACAACTAACGAAATGCACAGGACAACTTACGAAATGCACAGGACAACTTAATAAATGCACATGACAACTTAGAAAATGCACAGGACAACTTACGAAATGCACATAACAACTTAATAAATGCACATAACAACTTAATAAATGCACAGAACAACTTAGAATATGCACATAACAACCTAACAAATGCACAAAACAACTTAGAAAATGCACATAACAACTTACGAAATGCACAGGACAACTTACGAAATGCACATAACAACTTAATAAATGCACATAACAACTTAATAAATGCACAGAACAACTTAAAAAATGCACATAACAACTTAGAAAATGCACAAGACAACTTAGAAAATGCACAAGACAACTTACGAAATGCACATAACAACTTAAAAAATGCACATAACAACTTACGAAATGCACAAGACAACTTAGAAAATGCACATAACAACTTAATAAATGCAAAGAACAACTTAAAAAATGCACATTACAACTTAGAAAATGCACATAACAACTTAATAAATGCACAGAACAACTTAAAAAATGCACATAACAACTTAGAAAATGCACAGGACAACTTAGAAAATGCACAAGACAACTTAGAAAATGCACAAGACAACTTACGAAATGCACATAACAACTTAAAAAATGCACATAACAACTTACGAAATGCACAAGACAACTTAGAAAATGCACATAACAACTTAGAAAATGCACATAACAACTTAATAAATGCACATAACAACTTAATAAATGCACATAACAACTTAATAAATGCACATAACAACCTTACAAATGCACAAGACAACTTAGAAAATGCACATAACAACTTACGAAATGCACATAACAACTTACGAAATGCACAGGACAACTTACGAAATGCACATAACAACTTAGAATTTGCACATGACAACTTAAACAATGCACAGGACAACTTAAACAATGCACATCACAACTTAAACAATGCACATAACAACTTAGGAAATGCACAAGACAACTTAAAAAATGCACATAACAACTTACGAAATGCACAAGACGACTTAAAAAATGCACATAACAACTTACGAAATGCACATAACAACTTACGAAATGCACAAGACAACTTAAAAAATGCACATAACAACTTACGAAATGCACAGGACAACTTAGAAAATGCACATAACAACTTATAATATGCACATAACAACTTAAACAATGCACAGGACAACTTAAACAATGCACATCACAACTTAAACAATGCACATCACAACTTACGAAATGCACATAACAACTTAGGAAATGTACAAGACAACTTAAAAAATGCACATAACAACTTACGAAATGCACAAGACGACTTAGAAAATGCACATAACAACTTACGAAATGCACATAACAACTTAGAAAATGCACAAGACAACTTAGAATATGCACATAAAAACTTACGAAAAGCACATAACAACTTAGAAAATGCACAGAACAACTTAGAAAATGCACATAACAACTTAGAATATGCACATGACAACTTAAACAATGCACAGAACAACTTAAACAATGCACATCACAACTTACGAAATGCACATAACAACTTAGGAAATGCACAAGACAACTTAGAAAATGCACATAACAACTTACGAAATGCACAGGACAACTTAGAAAATGCACATAACAACTTACGAAATGCACATAACAACTTAGAAAATGCACATAACAACTTACGAAAATCACAACTTAGAAAATGCACATAACAACTTAGAAAATGCACAAGACGACTTGCAAAATGCACATAACAACTTAGAAAATGCACATGACAACATATAAAATGCACATAACAACTTACTAAATGCACATAACAACTTACTAAATGCACATAACAACTTAGAAAATGCACAAGACAACTTAGAAAATGCACATAACAACTTACGAAATGCACATCACAACTTAGAAAATGCACATAACAACTTAGAAAATGCACAAAACGGCTTACAAAGCGTACTGCACAAAATGCAAAAGGCCAACAGAAGGCAGCCGAGGCTTTCCATACATTGACAGTCAATGTCACACAATTAGCGTAGGCTAACATTATTGTCCTTTGAATGCCGTTGAAAGGTTTCAATGGGTAGAAATTAGTCAGCGTAAATCGTAAGAGCAAGGCTTTCCAGTTCAATGAATTATGACACAGTTATCTGCTGTAATGACTTTGTAATGGGTGATATTGTCAAGCTAAGTTCTATATTTTTTTAATAAGATGCATACAGTAACGGTATGAAGTGCTGAAGCACATTGCGGTGATATTCATGTCCATTGATCTTTTGATTATAATTATTATTTGATTGTTGTTCCTGTCCGATACAATGGTGTACCTATGTGAATAACACCGTGAACCGCGCTGGAAATGGTAGGTTTCTAAGACTGACAATGGGGTATGTAGGTTTCTAAGATTGACAATGGGGTATGTAGGTTTCTAAGATTGACAATGGGGTATGTAGGTTTCTAAGATTGACAATGGGGTATGTATGTTTCTAAGATTGACAATGGGGTATGTAGGTTTCTAAGATTGATAATAGGGTATCTAACAAACAAAAAATCAGCCTTTGCCGATGTATCCATACTGCCACAGAAGGTGAGTTTTACGAGACTTTGAATCCAAAATCTCCAGAATAGACTGCTCAACCAAGACAGCGGAATCGGTTTGCAATGACTTTGTTCCGTGAATGCAATATATTCATTCATGCACATGTAATATGTTAGTTATTTTAATAACATCAGGGATAGCTTATGCTTTTGTCATCATTGAGGAAGTTTCAATTTCAAACGCTGACATACATTGTTTGAATACATTATCACTTACATAAGTGTACAATGGGGCAAAGTAGTTGATTGAGAAAAGACGTCCTGGTAATATGTGATATATGCAGGTTCAAATTTCTTTTGGAGATTATCCGTACATGAATAACTGCAATTTACTTGGTGGTTCAACTCGGGAAAACTAGGGCCTTATTCCGCCAAAAACAAATATGTGCCATCAACAGTAGTTATAATGTCGAACAAGAAATGTTGCATTTACAGAACACTGTGAACCAAAACCACGAACACAAAAACAAACAACAACAAGGACAAACAGAATCAAAATCTGCAGCACCACACGCATAAAAGGATTAAAAATATGGCTACATCTTAAAACCGTCATGTTCTTGGGTACATTAAACCTCACTCGTAACCGAAGGGCCCCGGGTTCAATCCTCCGTGGTGCCACTGAGTTTCGTCGGTGTTTTCTTGGGCAAGACACTTTTCTTTAGACTCGTCCGTCGGATGGGGACGTAAACCGGGCGGTCCCGTGTATCGGTCTATCCTCCGAGCACGTTAAAGAACCATAGTAATCTATTCGATAATAAGAGTAGGGCACGGTTCACGGATTCCTATTTATCCTTCCACTCTCTAGGGAGCGGCTCTAAATAAATATACTGTGTTGATGAGCCGTTAAACAACATTCAATTCAATTTGATTGTTTTGATAAATGTCATAAAATCGGTTAAAAAACAACAAAGAGTTTCGACATTTTTGTCAACATGTGTGCGCCAATAGTTGTCTTTGTTGGTGTTAAAAACAATGCGATACAATATGTTTAAACTAATTAACAGGGACATGCGTGTGTAGCCCTACGAGTAAAACGACGGAATTGCATCCCGTAAATGAGAAAACCGTAAAGGATTGATTCCAAGTCAGTTTGATAGACGAAAAAACGTTACGACTAATGTCATATAAGATCAACATTTTCCTTTAGATTCGGTAGTCTATATTGACATCAAAGAGGAGTAAGATGTTGATGAAACGTTCATGTATAATTGATAGACTAATGTACAGAGTAGATAATTAGATGCCTTTGGTAACGTTCAGCATGTGATTACTGTTATATATTTAAGTAATTTTCTTTTCAGATCGTCCAGTTTCGTATGTTGAAATAGTACCATAATTGTTTAATGGTATGTCACGTCAAAATAATTATTTGAACACTAAGGCGAATGGAAAACAAATACATTAAATGCAATTAAGGAGATAATGTGTAGGTTGCAAATAAGGGGTTTCGCCTAACTGGTTTGATCTAAATTAAGTTCAGCGAGTTGTTAATTGTGCTTTTCTGGAGGCAGATAGTAATTTCTTCAAATGACATTATTTTGTAGCATATATACTGAAAGGAAAAAGAAACACACCACAGGAATTTCCACTATATAGTGTATGTACAATATGCTGCTGTTAATCGAATAGTTCATGGCTACGTAAGATCTTTCCTTTCGGAAAAAAGACTTAACACAGCAAATATACACACGAGATCGCGTTTGGTGCAAACTTAGGATGCAACATTTTGCAAACTCTTTATTTAAATACAGTACTGAACTGGCTCAATTTTTCAAAGAGGAACTTCAACATTTATGCATTTCTGTGTACTGTGATTAAAACGTCTACAACATCACAGTTGTTATTTCCTTTCTCTAACTAACTTCAACTTCTTTTATTTGCAAAACTTCCTTGGAATTGAATTGAATTGAGGTTTTAAGGCGCACCAACACAAGAAAGGTTATATGGCGCAGGAATGAACATGCCATGCTCGTCCTCCATTTACATCTAGATAAAATATGGAGAATGGGCCTAGAACCTTCTAACCTGTAGAACTGCAGAGTTGCTACAAACTCTATTGTAGAAACTCCATTTACGACGGGGATCTCCTTTGGAATATATATGGAATTAAGTGTGCAGTATATAAAATATATAGCGGAAATTCCCGTGGTGCGTTTCTTTTTCCTTTCAGTATACATGAAAAGGAACACACCTTGTATGATAAGACTGTAGACTAGCTTAAATTGTTTTATTGTTTGGGGCGCTTGTTTCAGCCAAAGGTTTTTCGGCAATTGATAAATACGGCCATATAATTATAATATATCATTAGAACTGGAATATTTATTGGTAAATAAAAATACCTTATTTTTAAAATCGGTTGTGAAATAAATATTTTACAGCCAAAATGGTTTTTTGATGGGTCTTTTTCCATGTAAATTCCTTGTTGCTGGGGGAGCAAAAAATTATGAAATTTCAAATAACTTCAGTTTGCCCTAATATTTTGTTATAAAATTTTCAGAGTGTTTTAATTTATATTTATCCAACACATTAAATCCAGTTTTGGATAAAAAAAAATATATAAAAATATGTTTAAATGTTTAATGCAGCAGGATTTTGACTTGAGAATGCCCTATCAAAAACAATTTTCGCGTGTGGAATTTTTATCTCTGAACCGATTTTGAAAAGTAAGGTATTTTTATTTACCACAAAAAATGTCTGTTTCACTGATATACATCTTATTTATGTCCTATTTAAATTTTGTCTTAAAAGTTCAAAAAACCTTTGGCTGAAACAAGCGCCCCGAACTATAGTTACTTTACTACTCCTAACTAATATGTACATGAAAGAGAACACACCCTGTAATTATAAAATTGTCAAAGCCTAAATACTAGTTTTGCTTCAGTAAGATATATGTACTGTACAAATATATGTAATTATCAACGGAGTGTTTTTCTTATAGATCATATATATATGAATATTAAAAGCCTAGAAAGTCATAAAGCAAGTATTTAATGTACTTAATGACTTAGCAGAAGCCAGAACAAAAGAGAAAAAAAACATTAAGTGTAGAAAAGATAATATTAAAGAAAAACATCAAACGCTACCGTCCTTTGTGGAAATCATGCATTATGAAATGTCAGAAATATCGCTTACTTAAAAGGACGCACAGCAATCTTGACGTAGTTATCAAAGATTCAAAATAACACTTATATTCAATAATTAGTAATAATATAACATAAATTGCTTTGAAATATTCACTTAATGAGTTACAACGATTTGCAAAAATGTAAGTTATGTCGTAAAACTAATAGCTAGAAATGACTCCGCTAATTGTTGTTATTTTATCCCTTAACCCGCTACATATATATAATGGACAGTTTTTTCTTTGAATTAAGACCATTCCATTTATGTGGCAAAGCGGTGTTTTGGGGTGTTTTTATCACCAGCCGGACATTGTAAACGATGATCAGCCTGCGAGTTGCGAGTTACTCGCAGGCTGATCTGGGTTTACAATGGATGCAAAGGCTATTATAGTCGTGCTTAGCGGATTAAGGGTTAAAAAGATTGTCTTGTGCTTCTTCAAGGCAATATAATTGTTTACGCCACCTGTTACACAAGCTAACTCATTACAATGCATTTAACATTTTCAGACTGTATGTTCTTGACAATACGGCTTCCAGTTCTGTTAGCGGTATACTTATAGCTTACATACATGACATATGAGGGAATTTGTCTTGTACAATGGGGTAATAGGGGGTAATGTGTACCGTAGAACCCGATTTAAACCCCCAGCGGCCAGTTTTCTGCAGATAGTTATAAGCGAGACGCATATTTTCAACCATGTTTATGTCCCGACACAAAAGTGTAGCGGACATATAGTGTTAACCATATCCGTTCGACTACCCGTTTAACTTTTCATCCATCCGTTCTTACGAAAACATTGTTATGTTCAAGTTGTTGGTTGTTAAACCCAATTGTATGTGATTTACAACGCTACATTGGGGCATTCCGCCGCATTCGTGTCACTTGAACTCATGTTCTAGTTATATATTTGATGTATCCTTACTTTCAAATGTAAATATATTTTATATCCTTGTTATTTTAAATGCGTATGTTTGGATGGCTGCCATCTGTTTGTTATAGTGTCCAGTTAGGGCCATCTTACCATTGCGTCTTACTAGGTCGATCGATGGTCGATGTAGTAGAGCAAATTTCAGGTATTTGTTGGGAGGTACCCGGACCCGCGGTATAACAAGCACTGTCATATATCAAAATGTTCGGCATATTTTGAAGTTTTTGGGACTGCCGACATAAATTTGAAAGTTTTGGTACTAGCTCCGTAATTCAAGATGGCATCCAAGATGGTGGCTTGTTTTTAGAAAACCTGATATAAAAAAAAAACAATGATTGTAGTGATTGTTTTTCCCTCAAAACTCAGTAAATGGTAATAAAACTAGCTGTTTATACCAAAGGAAGTAAAATAAATTCTAAATGTATTCACTTTTTATTATTTAGAGGTCAAAATCCAAAAGTTGAAATTAGTGCAACGATTGACAATTGACTATACAAAAGTTAGTACCGGGACAACCATTTTTGGTATAACACACATTACTTTACACCAAAACAACTGTAAGAAAGAGTGCTTTAAATAAATTATTCTAAATTGGACCTAAGTTGAGGATATGCAGAGATATCCAAGATGGCGTCCAAGTATTACAGTATTTATTAATTACGCAAAATGTGAGCATGTTCAAAAAATGATAATTCAAGGTATTTTATATTTAAAAGAAATCAAGCTTCAATATAAAATGGCATTTCAGTAAGGGAGCAGCCTTGATATTTTCCTACATCTTTCAAATATCGCAACCACGCTTGACAACGAAAAGTAGTACGTCAACTTTCGGCAACGTCAAAAAAAAAAAAATGTCCGCCATTTTGAATTTTTTAAAACGCATAATTTGGAAAATTGTGACAATTTTTTATCATGAAATTTCATTTCCCCTTTAGGTTTCGTGATTTTCGTCTGTACCGACTTTTTTTTTAGAAGCTCTACTGCGTGATAAATTCAGACCCGCCTTGTAAAATGTCGAAGCGAGGGGCGATAACTCTAAAAGATGCCATCTTTAGAATACGATTAAAATGACAACAAACGTCTGTTTTTTGTTAAATAAAGTACGAGGAGATACTTGAATTGTTGTTTTAGCTCACACATTACATGAATTTTGCTGCATATCACGAAAAGCATGTTATTTCTTTATCAAAAGTACACGAAAATACGAATTGTTTGATTTAACTGTAATTTTGACTCGACTGACCTCGCAAGAACTGCAGGCGCGTATTCGATGGAGCGGGTAGTATTGGGCACCCTCTCATATGTGGAAAGTTTACGTAACAATCGCTACTGTTCAAGATGGGAGTTGGGATGGAGAGAAGGAGGGGGAGGGCATCTGAACTGAGATTTAAAAGGATGCGCCCCATCCCCATCCCACCCCAACTAAAATCATGAAAGCTAGTTTGTTTTTGAAAGCTCTTCCAAGCATACAGTACATTCTTAAACATATTCAGATAATATATTTGTTGCTGTGTTTTTGACTAGACTGTCCAGTGTCTAATTGTCATCCGCAACTTGGCGCAGTCAGTAGCGCAGCGGATTTGTAACCGGAGGTGGTGCCACTGAGTTTTGTCGGTGTGTTCTTGGGCAAGACACATTCCCTTAGCCTCATCCGTCGGATGGGGACGTAAACAGGGTGGTCCCGCTTATAGGTCTATCATCCGAGCATGTTAAAGAACCATAGGAATCTGTTCGATAATAAGGGTAGTGCACGGTTCCCGGATTCCTATGTATCCTTCCCCTCTCTCTGAGGCGGCTCTAAATAACCTGTACTGTGTTGATGAGCCGTTAAATATTCAATTCAATTCATCCGCAACTGCACTCAGCACTGTCATATGTACTATAGCTGTCCCATGCTAGTATCATGAATCAACCGTGGAATATATCACCCACACATAAAAGGGTTTGAGGGCCCCATCTTACTTGTATTAGTTTAAATATAGACCATTTGTCGGTTGAAACCTAAGATGAATTTTTTATCAGACAGAAACACTGTCGTAATACTTATACTGATAGCATCGAAGGAAAATAAAGAAGGCCATTTCTTTTACTTTATATTTTTAAAGTTGAATTGTGTTTTATGTCATTATAGCACATTTTAGGCCATATTTCCTGGGTAGAACCAGTACTGTGTACATACTGCTATCTGTAAGAATCGACACTTTCTCACCTACAAGTTGAGCTCCCAGTGGGAATTGAACCCGCAGCGGTGAGAGGTGAAGATGAGAATGTATACAAATATAAAATGCCAACCGAACATCTCAACTCAATATGTCCATGGGACTTAAATGAACGCACTGAAAACAATCCGTGGAAAATTGTACTATGCAAGAATATATATTCATAAATAAATTTTATTTTGATGCAAAATCGATATGCTCCTCTAGACATCATAGATAAAGATCATGTAAAGTTTCGAAAAGATTGGTTAAAAACTGTGGAAGGATATAGACGCACAGATAACTAACACCATATGCCGCCTCACCTTTCAATGGTAAACAATAAACATTTAAGGTACATATTAAGGCCTTAAATATTATCTTTCATGACTAAGTAAAAAATATGTAACAAGTCAGATATCAAAATGAATTATTTATTTGATTTAAAACATTTTATTTCAAATATTTACATCAAAACATCCCAAATATAAAGGGTATTACATAAAAAATTAAATTGCATCATACAATAATTGTTTTTATTTATTAAAGGGACACACAGCATTAATCAAGTATTTATCAATCATTAAAATTTGCACCTCGATTGATTAATCAAGAATTGATTTTACACACGCTTGCATATATTTAAATTATAACATTTTGGCGTTTAAAAAAAAGAAGAATGCTGCATGTCCCTTTAATATGAACACCTCTCCGCCTGTATTGTTTATATGGTGCAAGTCATTTTCAACATATGTGGGGTTATATACATACATGTATCTGTTTGTTTGTTTTTTTGCAGAGACAGACCACCCACTTTTCTGGGTAGAACCAGTAATATACACCTCCTGCCATCTGTCATTCCACAAACTTTAATTATAATCCAATAAAATTCAGAAAACATCATTTTAATCCAATAAAGAAATTGGGCATGGTCGGTCAGATTAACAGAAACACATTTATATTTTCGTATTAGCCCTTATTTTGAGCCACTCCAATGAACTGTCAGTTAAAGTCGCCATCGATCCACCTCTTTCAACAGTCAGACATGTATGGTGATATGATATTTTGCTGAACTGGTGATCCTGGGAATTTTGAAATTAGTGGGTCCAAATAACCTTCCCTCAAGTCACAAATGTTACTAGACATATTTTTCTTGAAGTTGATGCTAGTACTGTCCGTATGAGGTATTCATGATTCAAAAAAAATAGTAATAATATTGTACACAGTCGCATTATTCTATTCTTGTTCGTTTAAGTATTTCTGATTCGGTTGATAATGTTGTAAAAATTTATTATAATATATCTTATTTATGTCCTATTTAAATTTTGTCTTAAAAGTTCAAAAAACCTTTGGCTGAAACAAGCGCCCCGAACTATAGTTACTTTACTACTCCTAACTAATATGTACATGAAAGAGAACACAGCCTGTAATTATAAAATTGTCAAAGCCTAAATACTAGTTTTGCTTCAGTAAGATATATGTACTGTACAAATATATGTAATTATCAACGGAGTGTTTTTCTTATAGATCATATATATATGAATATTAAAAGCCTAGAAAGTCATAAAGCAAGTATTTAATGTACTTAATGACTTAGCAGAAGCCAGAACAAAAGAGAAAAAAACATTAAGTGTAGAAAAGACAATATTAAAGAAAAACATCAAACGCTACCGTCCTTTGTGGAAATCATGCATTATGAAATGTCAGAAATATCGCTTACTTAAAAGGACGCACAGCAATCTTGACGTAGTTATCAAAGATTCAAAATAACACTTATATTCAATAATTAGTAATAATATAACATAAATTGCTTTGAAATATTCACTTAATGAGTTACAACGATTTGCAAAAATGTAAGTTATGTCGTAAAACTAATAGCTAGAAATGACTCCGCTAATTGTTGTTATTTTATCCCTTAACCCGCTACATATATATAATGGACAGTTTTTTCTTTGAATTAAGACCATTCCATTTATGTGGCAAAGCGGTGTTTTGGGGTGTTTTTATCACCAGCCGGACATTGTAAACGATGATCAGCCTGCGAGTTGCGAGTTACTCGCAGGCTGATCTGGGTTTACAATGGATGCAAAGGCTATTATAGTCGTGCTTAGCGGATTAAGGGTTAAAAAGATTGTCTTGTGCTTCTTCAAGGAAACTGTGGAAGGATATAGACGCACAGATAACTAACACCATATGCCGCCTCACCTTTCAATGGTAAACAATAAACATTTAAGGTACATATTAAGGCCTTAAATATTATCTTTCATGACTAAGTAAAAAATATGTAACAAGTCAGATATCAAAATGAATTATTTATTTGATTTAAAACATTTTATTTCAAATATTTACATCAAAACATCCCAAATATAAAGGGTATTACATAAAAAATTAAATTGCATCATACAATAATTGTTTTTATTTATTAAAGGGACACACAGCATTAATCAAGTATTTATCAATCATCCTGGGAATTTTGAAATTAGTGGGTCCAAATAACCTTCCCTCAAGTCACAAATGTTACTAGACATATTTTTCTTGAAGTTGATGCTAGTACTGTCCGTATGAGGTATTCATGATTCAAAAAAAATAGTAATAATATTGTACACAGTCGCATTATTCTATTCTTGTTCGTTTAAGTATTTCTGATTCGGTTGATAATGTTGTAAAAATTTATTATAATATATATGTGACTATACACTCGTTTCAATAAAATCCTCCCGTATTTTGTGACTTCAGTACAGTTTCCCAGCGTCTCAGGACATCAGGGACTCTGAAAATAAAAATGATACAGATTCTGTTTAACCATACATATTTTTCTTTCAAATTAAATAGGTAACAAGTTGGTGAGTTGAAATAGATGAATAAAAAGTGACAATAGAACTTTTTTTATAAGAATATAAATTGAACAGAACATGGTGGGAACAATGACCAGAAAAAAACTATATAACTTCTAATTTTACTTCAATTTTTAAACATGATCACTGGTGGTTTCAAATGCAGGACCAACATATGGGTATCACGGGTTACTTTTCTTACCATTTTTTTGTGTTAAAAAAAAATCTTACAAAAACTGGTTCGGAGCGTCTAAGAAAAGAAAAAAAACACCAAAATAACTCTGGCCTAAGTTGGATCAACAACACATTATATGTCATTTAGAGCCGCCCTAGAGAGAGGGGAAGGGCACATAGGAAAGTTAAAAAATGATACATCTTTTGTTTACCGTAACCAGATTTCGTTTCAACTTAAATAGTTAAGAAGTTGTTTAATTGAAATATGTAGATGAATAATGAATTTTAGAAAAAATTGTTACATGTAAGATGAATTAAAAAAAAAAGGTTTTCGGCTGATCAACACTTTACCGGTATACCTTATTTAGAGCCGCCCCAGAGAGAGGGGAAGGAGACACATATAATAGGAATTTGAGAACCTGCCTTATTCTTACTAATGAATATATTTCTATGGTTCTTTATGGTGCTATCGCCCGCCATGCTATCGCTGGGTCAATGCCAGCACATTATGTTAAGTCAGGGTCTTGGTTAAGTTTAACATTTTAGATGTAATACAAGGATGTTTTTATCTTGTTTGATACATTTTACATTTATATGGACAATATGACCTATTTATGTGTCGATGTGCTGTAAAACACCATTTATTCATTTTTTATTTTTAGTATAAGAAGTCTGAGACTAAGTGCAGGTACAGTGGGGTATCACGTACTACGGCGTGGTATTCCAGTGTGGCAGCACTATATCTGCTTCAAGTAGACTGTAGATAGATACATAGCACTACACACAATCACTCACGCAATAGTCCAGACATAATGCCGAGCCAACGGGGGATTCTTCCCGGGGGCTCATATGGTAGAGGGACTTTAAACCTTAGAAATCATCATCGCAGGTCCACAATGCCACATATATATATACATTGATAAATTCATAGATTTTTTAAAACTGTGCTTACCTACACACTGGCTTACACAATGCTCTTGATGTAGTTATACAGATTACTGTGAGACTGGGAAATGACTTTGTGAAAACAGGCTGTGGTAACCTGAAAAATAACATATTGTTCCATTTAATTTTAATATTAATAACTATGTTCGACTTTCCTAATGCTATCAATGCCAGCTTTCCATAATAGTTTTCTTAAAACACAACTGAACTGGAATTGAATGTGACGCTTTCTG
>JAWPHD010021509.1:0-28042 GCA_037043455.1 Cyrtodaria siliqua | reverse complement strand
GCCCCTAGCCCTTGGTCACCCAGTCCTTGCCCCTAACCCTTGGTCACCCAGTCCTTGCCCCTAGCCCTTGGTCACCCAGTCCTTGCCCCTAACCCTTGGTCACCCAGTCCTTGCCCCAAGCCCTTGGTCACCCAGTCCTTGCCCAAACCAATAATTACAAAAAAAAACAGTTATACAGGGTAGCTATTTATGTAAACAATGTTCTAATGCACTTTGTAAAAATCCTGCAGTCCGACTGGTTTACCTTACAAATATGGGACAATTAAATTGCATATAACCCTCACTTGCACTGTGTTTGTTAGTAAAACTGTCAAAACCTAGGAAAGATTAAAACAAAGTATTTTGACTTTTGCCACTATGGCAAATGGGTTTAACATCTACTAACATGTCATCATTAAACACAATTTAGATCATTAAAGGATTGATATACTATCCCAAATTTAAAAATATCCTATTAGAGCATGCAACATATACATTCTGTGTGTATGACCCATGCAATCATGTATAGCCGTGCAATCGTGGTCTGTTTTTCCAATCACTTTTCTATTATTGTGTTCAAACCTGCGCTGTACTTGTTTGATTCTGGGTCTCTAATTGGTCTATAAACTACATGGATCGATCAAAATGGCCATAAAAGGAGAAAAAAAAAGAGTTGTTTATTGTGCTAACATGCCGGCAGGTGTTTTATTCCGAATCGAGAATATTGATTTTGCAGTGAGCAGTTTAAATTAAAATTATCTCCTCATTATTATCCTTCACATTTTGTTTTTTTTACATGTTAAAAGGATGTTTTAAATGCCTCATTTTGTCCATCTGTTCTTCTGTCAGTCTGTCCATTACCATAATTCAGCATAAGGCCAAATAAGATTATGTGTGGTTCCGGTTTCGTAATCGACCTCATAATTAAGGGCCGAACCTTAACATTTTATGTCGAAAATTATTTTCACTACCTACGTACCCTAATTCTTTTAGCATGTAATAGGAAACACATATTCACTTTGTATTCACTTTTCATTTTCACCCCCACCCCCTTCCTCCCCTCCCCCAAACCTACACATGATAACGGCATCAAGAGCAACATTATTTTTGGCTCCGCACCCAAGGGATCCAGAGGTGTTTTCAAAAGATCAAATAAACTAAAAACTCAATTATTCTATAAACTCAACTAGGTACTATCTGATAAAGTATAGTTGGTTTTCTGTCTCCTACCAACCCACGAAAAAGGGCCGTACCCAAAACATTCTTATAGCAATTTTAGAACAAAATTATTATGGCAAAATAATTTTGGGACATTTACACAAAACTGTTCAGACAGGTTGATCTTTTTCTTGACAGAAACATCTTTTTGCTCTCTAAAAAATTGTTTACGCTACTTTAATGTCCTTAGGGAAGTTAGATTCGTAATAACAGGAAAATGGGGATTTTCAAAACGTAAAACACTGTCTATATCAAATCAATCTCCGTAAGTCGAAGAGTCCTTTATTGATCTGTTTTGCAGTGGAGATGTTAAAGTCATCACCAACATTCCAAAATATTCATACTCTGAAGCAGACACATACATTCGCATAAATTCTTGTTTCAGCAACAAAAGACTTTTTCTGACAGACTAAACTCACTTCATTGTATTGTAAGTTTAGATAGATTTATTTGTAATTATTTTCTGTTATAATTGGTAAACAAACCAAGTTATGACCTTAATATGTAAAGGGATCATTGACCTAAAAATTAGAAGTTTTTATTTTATTATAAATGGTTTTTAGGTAATTTTCAGCACATGTAAGGTTATATATGACTCAATTTTTTAGTGGTGGAGGCAGACCACCTACTTTTCCTGGGTAAAACTATTACTGTATACCTTCCATCATCTGTAATAGTTAACACTTTCTCACTTAAAAATAATCAAGCTCCCAGTGGGATTCAAACCTGCAGTGGTTAGAGGCGAAATGGTTTTAAACGTGGCATCTTTACGGCCCTGAATGTTCTTATGATTTACAATAGTCATGTGGTCACACCTATATATAAAGGTCATGCTTTCAGACAAGGTCATACTTTGGATTCAAAAGTCGGTTGCTTGTCACAAAAACTTAACATTCTCTGAAACTACTTTATTTCTTCATAAAACTTTTCATATATCGAGCAACCCCGTCCATTATCGACACCAGTCTATTATTGGCATATTCTATCAAAGATACCTATTTTATAACTACAGCATTGTTTATGACGTTCAAATATGTAATATATAATAAGCATATAACAAGAACCATAACTATATGTTTATTTAAATAAGAGTTATTGCCCTTTGTTATTTTATACTTATTATTCTTGTCGGGTGCATAGCTTAAAAACTACCAATGGGACTGGAATGAAACTACACTCAATGATAGAGGGCAATGAGAGGAAGTGCAGAGTGCAGTAACATTAACTCTATCAGATTGAAATCAGAGTTACTGCCTTTTGTAGTGTTATACTTACATTTTGTTCATTTTACTTCCTGCTTTATGTGCAGTGATAAAACTTCCTTTAAACAAAGCACCCAATCATGGGCTCTACAGTTACATAGGAAAAAACACTGCGGCTGGGGTACAGCTGTCTCTCAGACTGCTTTTTTGTTATTCTTGATTTTGCCCATGTTAAATGTAGTTAAATGTTGTTCACATTTTATTACAAGAGGTGGTGGTTTGGCATTATTAAATGTTGTTCACATTTTATTATAGGAGGTGGTGGTTTGGCATTATTAAATGTTGTGTACATTTTATTACAGGAGGTGGTGGTTTGGCATTATTAAATGTTGTTTACATTTTATTATAGGAGGTGGTGGTGGTTTGGCATTATTAAATGTTGTTTACATTTTATTACAGGAGGTGGTGGTTTGGCATTATTAAATGTTGTTTACATTTTATTATAGAAGGTGGTGGTTTGGCATTATTAAATGTTGTTTACATTTTATTATAGGAGGTGGTGGTTTGGCCTTATTTGGGACGGGTAACCTTCACACGTGGGCAGCAAGCATCAACGAAATCTACAAACGGTTCACGGACACTCGTAAAATAGACCGGACCAAACTCATGGATGACAGTGCCTACAGGTGACGTTTATTGGAACTCTGCAATATAAATAGTATCTATACCTACATTGTGTGTGACAGTATAAGAATCTGTAATGGGTATCCAGATCAGGAATTCCAACCCTCAATATAACTGTTTTATTGGAATCAAGGCTATGCCGAGGTACCAATTAAAACATTTATACAGAAGGTCGGAATTTTCCTATCTTAACCAAATTCCCATGAATAATTCTTTTTCTTACACAATCACAATTTGTATGCACTGCCACGAAAGTGGAATGGACTTATTGTGTTACCCTTGTCCGTCTGTCTCTCTGTCCGTCCGTACGTATGGAAAAAAGTTTAACCTTTAATTTTTTCATTATGTCCATTTTTATATTACGTTCCCATATGACAGACGATGCTTGCTCAGTGACACATGCAAAAGAAAATGAGTGGCTCCAGTAAGGCTTGGACCGGTGATCTCTGAACTCAAAAGTCCCCCATGCTCACTGAGCCTGCCAACTCCTCAAGTTAGGAAATCAGCAAATTCTGTTGGCTATCCGAAAACTAATGCCTTTAAGTCTTAATAAGTCTACATCTCAGAAGGAAATGTTTTGATAGTTTCTAACTTAAGTAGAAATGCTAAATCTTGAATAAGTATGGATATGCGTTAATCATGTATTTGTGAACTATAGGTTGGAGTTCAGTCATAGATCAATGCAATATATGTACATTTAGGGAATAGTCAATGAAAAAACATCTATTTATAATATTGGCTACTTGGCTGTGATAAGATCTGTAGGCTACTTTCTAGGAACCGTGGTAAGATTTGTTGGCTACTTTCTGGGAACCGTGGTAAGATTTCTGAGCTGCTTTCTGGGAATCATGGTAAGATCTGTTGGCTACTTTCTAGGAACCGTGGTAGGATTTCTGAGCTACTTTCTGGGAACCGTGGTAAGATTTGTTGGCTACTTTCTGGGAACCGTGGTAAGATTTCTGAGCTACTTTCTGGGAACTGTGGTAAGATTTCTGAGCTACTTTCTAGGAACCGTGGTAAGATTTCTGAGCTACTTTCTGGGAACTGTGATAATATTTGTTGGCTACTTTCTGGGAACTGTGATCAGATTATTTGGCTAATTTCTGGGAACTGTGATAATATTTATTGGCTACTTTCTGGGAATTGTGATACAATTATTTGGCTACTTTCTTGGACTGTGATAATATTTGTTGGCTACTTTCTGGGAACCATGATAATATTTGTTGGCTACTTTCTGGGAACTGTGATAAGATATCTGAGCTACTTTCTTGGAACTGTGATAAGATTTTTTAGCTACTTTCTGGGATCCATTATAAGATTATTTGGCTACTTTCTGGGAACTGTGCTAACGTTTATTGGCTACTTTCTGGAAACTGTGATATTATTGTTGGCTACTTTCTTGGAACCATGATAATATGTGATGGCTACTTTCTGGGAACCATGATATGATTTGTTGGCTACTTTCTGGAAACAGTGATAAGATTTAGTTGGCTACTTTCTGGAAACCATAATAATATTTTTTGACTACTTTCTGGGAACTGTGAAAAGATGTGTTGGCTACTTTCTGGGAACCATGATAAGATTAGTTGGCTACTTTCTGGGAACTGTGATAAGATTTGTTGGCTACTTTCTGGGAGCCGTTGTAAGATTATTTGGCTGCTTTCTGGGAACAGTGATAACATTTGTTGGCTACTTTCTGGGAACTGTGATATGATTGCTGGCTACTTTCTGGGAGCTGTGATAAGATTGATAATCTGTTTTCTGGGAAATGTGATAAGATTATTTGGCTACTTTCTAGGAACTGTGATAAGATTTGTTGGCTGTTTTCTTGGAACCATGATAAGATTAGTTGGCTACTTTCTGGGAACTGTGATAAGATTTGTTGGCTACTTTCTGGGAGCCGTTGTAAGATTATTTGGCTGCTTTCTGGGAACAGTGATAACATTTGTTGGCTACTTTCTGGGAACTGTGATATGATTGCTGGCTACTTTCTGGGAGCTGTGATAAGATTGATAATCTGTTTTCTGGGAAATGTGATAAGATTATTTGGCTACTTTCTAGGAACTGTAATAAGATTTGTTGGCTATTTTCTTGGAACCATGATAAGATGTTGGCTACTTTATGGGAACTGTGATAAGATTTCTGAGCTACTTTCTTGGAACTGTGATAAGATTTTTTGGCTACTTTCTGGGAACCATTATTAGATTATTTGTCTACTTTCTGGGAACTGTGATAAGATTTGTTGGCTACTTTCTTAGAACCATGATAATATTTGTTGTCTACTTTCTGGGAACCATGATAAGATTTGTTGGCTACTTTCTGGGAACAGTGATAAGATTAGTTGGCTTCTTTCTGGGAACTGTGTTAAGATTATTTGGCTACTTTCTGGGTACTCTGATAAGATATGTTGGCTACTTTCTGGGAACCATTATAAGATTTGTTGTCTACTTTCTGGGAACCATGATACAATTTGTTCGCTACTTTCTGGAATGATAAAATGTGTTGGCTACTTTCTGGAAACCATAATAAAATGTGTTGGCTACTTTCTGGGAACAGTGATAAGATTAGTTGGCTTCTTTCTGGGAACTGTGATACTATTATTTGGCTACTTTCTGGGAACTTGTGATAAGATATGTTGGCTACTTTCTGGGAACCATTAGAGGATTTCTGAGTTACTTTCTTGGAACTGTAATAAGATTTATTGGCTACTTTCTGGGAACTGTGATAAAATTTGTTGGCTACTTTATGGGAACTGTGATAAGATTAGTTGGCTACTTTCTGGGAAGTGTGATAAATTGTTTGGCTACTTTCTGGGAACTGTGATAAGATTTCTTGGCTACTTTCTGGAAACTGTTATAGAATTTCTGAGCTACTTTCTTGGAAGTGTGATAAGATTTCTTGCCTTCTTTTTGGGAACCACGATAAGATTTGTTGGCTACTTTCTGAGAACCATCATAAGATTAGTTGGCTATTTTCTGGCAACCGTGATAAGGTTAGTTGACTACTTTCTGGGGACTGTGATATGATTTCTTGGCTACTTTCTGGGAACTGTGATAATATTTCTGAGCTACTTTCTTGGAACTGTGATAAGATTTGTAGGATACTTTCTGGGAACCATGATAAGATAAGTTGGCTTCTTTCTGGGTACCATGATAAGATAAGTTGGCTACATTCTGGGAACCGTGATAAGATTTTTTGGATACTTTCTTGGAACTCTGATTAGATTAGTTGGTTACTTTTGGGGAACTGTGAAACAACTTGTTGGCTACTTTCTGGGAACTGTAATAAGATAGTTGGCTACTTTCTGGGAACTGTGATAAGATTTGTTGGCTACTATCTGAAAACTGTGATAAGATTATTTGGCTACTTTCTGAGAACCTTGATAAAATTTGGTTGGCTACTTTCTAAGAACTTTGATAAGATTTGATTGGCTACTGCCTGGGAACTGTGATAAGATTTGATTGGCTTCTTTCTGAGATCCATAATATGATTTACCTGGCTACTTTCTGGAACTGTGATAAGATTAGTTGACTACTTTCTGGGAACTGTGATTGATTGGCTACTTTCTGTGATCAATAATATTATTTACCTGGCTACTTTCTTCTGGGAACTGTGATAATATGTGTTGGCTACTTTCTGGGAACTATGATAAGATTAGTAGACTACTTTCTGGGAACTATGATCAGATTAGTTGACTACTTTCTGGGAACTATGGTAAGATTAGTTGACTACTTTATGGGAACTATGATAAGATTAGTTGACTACTTTCTAGGAACTATGATAAGATTAGTTGACTACTTTCTGGGAACTGTGATAATATGTGTTGGCTACTTTCTGGGAACTATGATAAGATTATTTGGCTACTTACTGGGAACTATGATAAGATTATTTGGCTACTTACTGGGAACTATGATAAGATTAGTTGACTACTTTTTGGGATCATAATATGATTTCCCTGGCTACTTTCTGGGAGCCGCGATAAGAACTAGCAATTATGCATCTTTTTCTCAGTGATTATTCCAGAAGAACACTAATCATTAAGTAATAAATAAAACACTTTAAGTGAAAACCTGGAATTCAGAATTATTTATGAAATTCATTTCAGATCAAGAATACCATTAGGTGGAATTTTTTTCCGTAACATATTAGGGCATGTTGATGAATGTTTTCTCCTAAGCGACTCTGTTTCAGTCTATTCTTTCGTCAATTTTTTATTTCTAATCTGTCAGTTTCCAGGACTAGTAATTCAAACATATTATTTCCAAACATAGAAAATAAGGACAAATGCTGCATTAACAACCATTAATAGCGAAGCTAAGTGTCCGATTCAATCAATCATTTTCACTGAAAGCTTATTGATTTTGATCCTGTGTGACTTGAAATAACACACAGACAGTATGTTGTCTCTTTTTGATGCAATTAGCCTGAATTTAATCAAGTTTCATCATTTGCATAGTTTGTATATCTATATCTCATCTGTTGTCACTGGTCCAATATAACTGGCAGGCCTGCTAGAATTGTCAATATTTATAAAAACATTAGCCTATTTTCTTGTTTGTATTTTGTAATTTTGTAAATAGAGAATATCTGATTTATTTAGCAGGGAGTTGCACATCTTAGCTGGGAGAGTGCTTTGTTTGTCTGGGAGGCACTTCAGAAGGCTGTGAAATAAATCTTGTATTATTATTTATCACAAACATGGCTTCTAGGAGAGTAATGAAAAAAGTTCCCTAATGCAATGCACTTTGCATTGAACCTGGAGTACGCGCATTGCAGTAGGAGTACCAGTTTATAAAACGAAGGAACTATTCATTTGGTTCAAGTCGCATTTTACCAAAGGGCAATAGCAATTTAGGAGAAAATAATGTTGACATCTTTTAACATAATCTAACTGTTTATTATAATGCATGAATAATATATTAAATCTAGGGTAGAAAAGCAAAGAAAAATTGAAAACCCAAAATTTATATTTAAAGTCAAAGTGATACATGATTAATAAATCAAGGTGCTAATTTTAATGCTTCATACAAGACTTATGATTGCCATGTGTCCCTTTAAATGCTTTTTTTCTGCCTGGCGAGAGCAGGGAAAAGGCTGCTGGTGCAATTTTCGAGCCTGAATGTTTTTACTTAATAATTAAATTTGAACACAAATTCAAATAAAACATCATAAAAAGTGCATGTTTTATACACGCTGAAAATACCGGGTGTATATAAGTCCTGTGGTTTTGTTAACCAGAAACTCAAACGTGAGAAGTTGCCACTCTCCATCCACCCCAGTATTCAAACCGCTCCTACACGTCTAGACCATGCATATTCATGATCTGCAGATGGGATCAGATATTGTCAAAATGTCAAATATTGGCTAGTGCCTGGGATAGGCCAGATTGATATGATGTAAACATTCCCAGTGATGATACAGCAAATATTGATCCTGTACTGTAGTCATGAGCTTTCTATGAAGGACAAATTTGGAGGCATATCCTTTGGACCTTCTGCACTTTAAGATCTTGGTGTCATAAACCACTGTCAAATATTGCAGTAGAATTCTGATATCATGTAAACATGGTAGAGAATATTGATCATATATTATTTTATAAATTGGACAAGGTTGTGGTGTTGTTTAAGGTGGTGTTGTTTAAAGAGACCAGAGGCAATCTGGAAGGGTGATTGTTGTCAATCCAAAACCATGATTCAGTACTTCAGTTTCATTTGCGCATATGAATTTTATCGTTGGTTTATTTATTGTTTATGAAAATGTTTGGTTTGTAAAAACTTGATGATTATGTCTCCCCAGTCACTGGGGGAGACATATGTTTTTAGCTTGGATGTTTGTCCGTCCGTCCGTCCGTCACAAGTCGTGTCCGCTCCATATCTCTTGACCCGCTGGAGGAATTTGAAATAACTTGGCACACATGTTCATCATATCGAGACGACGTGCAGAGCGCAACTTCCAGCCACATCCGTTCAAGGTCAAGGTCACACTTAGAGGTCGAAGGTGATATGCACTATATTTCGTGTCCGCCCCATATCTCTTGGACCGCTTGAGGGATTTTGAAATAACTTGGCACACATGTTTACCATATCGAGACGACGTGCAGAGCGAAACTTCCAGCCACATCCATTCAAGGTCAAGGTCACACTTAGAGGTCGAAGGTCATATGCACTATATTTCGTGTCCACTCCATATCTCTTGAACCACTTGAGGGATTTTGAAATAACTTGGCACAAATGTTCACCATATCGAGACAACATGCAGAGCGCAACTTCCAGCCAGTTGGTTCAAATGCATTATACTGAGAGTGTGGATTGAGACATATGTTTTTGTTACAAAAACAACCCAGTCTAGTTTGGCTGTTTTTTGTTGAAAAATCATAAATATGAATTCATTTGGGTTCATAATTATTTCTATCAGTTTTACATATAGTGGGGCATCCGCGGCCCTCACCGCTTTGGGCTTAAACCCTCTTGAGACCATGAATCTTTATATGAGGAAACTATCCGGCTGTCTTGCGGAACGTCGGTGGTTCTACCCAGATGCTTGCCCATGCACGAAAATTTCCCAGAAGTCCTCCACCAATGGAAGCTGGAAAGCCGCCATATAACCCCAGCTGTTCTGGTGCGACTGTAAAATCCAGTTCAGTTCCATTGTACATATTGTTCAGTAAAAGTTTACATTGAATACAATACAAGAATAGCTCTTTCATCAGATGAATTATATGAATGATAACTAGCAGAGTTGCCAAGTTTTCCAGATCAAACTATTGCATTAACAACAATTAAATCAGATGGAGCATGGGCCTTGTGTATGCTTATGCAACTGATGGTTTTTGTTCCTATTTGGAGCATCTCTGTGGCTGAGGGGTTAACGACACTGCGTTGTAAACCTTCTAGCCTCTCTTTGCTGCGGATCGAATCCCACTGGGAGCATGACTTGTAAGTGAGGAATGTCGATTCTTACGGTACCCAGGAAAAGTGGGTGGTCTGCCTCCACCACAAAAAAATCGACCGTCATATATAACCTTACATGTGTTGAAAATGACGTAAAACACCAAACAAATATACAAACAAATTGTTCCTATTTGTATTGTCACTCATAATTATTCAAGGTTGCCTCCCTTTAAAGTTGCACACTCCAGTTGAAGTTGAAGCCAGAGATTATCCATGCGAGCCTCACCACTGGCTTTCTTCAGTGTGTCCATGGACAAGACAATCTCCTTACATAAACCAGGTTGTCGTCTGTCCTCCATGCCCATTAAATATACATAAGAATCTATGTGATAGTAAGAGTATAAGAAAATATATATATTATCCATAAGGAAACAACTATTCTATTATTCCTACCTGGTTAGGTTGTTGATGGGTGAATGGTGTTTTATGTCATTTTCAACACATTTTTGGCTATATAATTGTTATGACGATCACTTTGTTTGTGTTGGAGGCAGACCACCCACTTTGCCCTGGGTAGAACCAGAAACTCCTACCATCTGTAAGAATTGACCCGTTCTCACAAATCCAGATCCCTTGGGATTCGTACCTGCAAAGGTGAGAGGTGAGAAAGGATTAGGTACATTCGGTGCTCTGCTTGATGTCTTGTCCTGAATTAAAACTGGCAGCTTAACACCCATTTTTGCCATACAAGAGTGAACATGATATTGCAAATCATGACATTCCTATTAAGAGATATTGCACATTTAAATCAGATAGGTATATGTACTTTTAAGTTGTGGTGGCTGTAAACGGACCTAAATCAATGCCACCAGCTGAGTTTGTTATTCCTGTTTATTCTTTTGACATGGGCAAAAGACAAAAGCCTATATAAATCTTCTAAGAATCTTTTCTGGGTACTGTGAAGTCATTAATATTCGTGGGGGATTTAATTTCGTGGATTTCGAGGTTGACCCGAACCACGAAATCAAATCCCCACGAATGTTGAATGCCCAGAAGTTTAAATAATCAAAAATCAGAAATGCGCGAATTTACGTCCCCACGAAATTGTCTTTTTTAGAAAGAACCGCGAAATTGAATGCCCACGAAATTAAATGATTCCACAGTATATGGTGCAGATAGAGAATTGCATCATAGGTATAATTGGTTTGATCAGAACTGAGTTCCAGTCAAAATAGTTATATCAAGGGTTGGGTATATCTATCTGAACTAGACACTGTATTAGATCCTTTTTCTTGCATACCATATTTTGTGTGTTGACGGCTATCAATCGATGTATGTTCATTTATTTACCAAATGACACTGTGCAACTATTGACAGCTTATATGTCATTGTTGATGCACCTGATTTTATCCAGCACCTCAGTGTGTGAGATGAGACTTTCCAGCATACCATATGTGTACCCAGTAAATCAAGGATTTCCTTATCTGGTATACAGGAATATTTGTAATGTTGCATTCATTCCTACTGTTTGTGAGCCCTTTGCTGCTTGTATCTTGTACTTGGTTCTGTTGGATAATATATTTTACACGAGGTGTGGTTCTGATATGTTTGACTATTGTCTACTACAGGGAGTACTACTGGGCCAACTATGCTACCGGCCTTGGCGCTTCCCTCCACGAACTTGGCCACACATTTGATCTCGCACACACGCCCTCAGGGATTATGGCACGGGGGTTTGACGATCTCCACAAGGTTTTTATAATTCAAAAGTCACAGACAAGTCCACAGAATGGCAACGGCGACCATCGTTTTAGCAACCATGACCGGTTGTCAAGGAGTTCTTCAACGGATGGGAGCGAGCTGCACAGTTTATCGTCCACTGACGGGAGTGACAGTCAAGGGGAAGTGTCAGCGTTTGACCATCAGGCACGACGCTATAAAGATATATGTTATGGAAGTCCATTCAAAAAGGTAGGTTTACTACAACACTATGAGGGTCGAACAATTTTATTTTTGGACACAATCATAGGGAAGTAAATCATCCTTATTACAGTTTAAATCATTGTTCTCAAGAAATGATTGCATATTTTTTAAGAAGCAGGGTTTAAACCCAAATTATGATGTGCTTCACATTACTTTCCTGTATTGTTGAATATGAACTGCCATTTTGATTGCATATAATTTGAACATTTTTCAGCTTGGTTCAAACATTTTGATTGACCCTTCTATAGTTCAGTAAATCTGTTCACCTCTATAAAAAGCTGTAGTATGACCCAACTAAATGCAGGGATGAGAGGGAAAAGCAGAATATTATGATGAAAATGAAAATTGCTCTTATTTTTTTAATCTTTAGTACCGGTAATACATATCTTGAGAATGTATTTTTATAAATGTTCAGGCACCATCTAGAAGAAACAGCGGTAGTATCAATATGTACATCGCGCCACCCCCTGTTGTGTTCAAGGTTGAGGCCGGGTTCAAGTCAGTTCCCCAGCAGCAGACGGTCAGTATCAGTGTTAAGAATTATGATGGGAGCCAGACACATCGCACCATCATCAAGGATACCAGTTACGAGACTGTTACCGAGGTGACCCTTGGGGAAGAAGGTCAGCTGCTGGCAAGAACTTGCAAAAGAGGTTAGATGAAAATAAAGCTGTAAATATCAGTTTAGCCCTATTTATATCGAATCAGAGATTAACATTTGTCTTACCAGTTAAACAATATATTGAACTGAATTGGGATTTTAAGGTGCATCAACACATGAAAGGTTATATGGCACCTGACAGGAATGAACATGCCAGGCTCATCCACCATGTACATCGAGATAAAATATGGAGAACGGGCCTAGAACCTTCTCACCCTGAACTGCAGAGTTGCTGCAAATTCTATTGTAGACACTCCATTTATGCTGGAGCCACGTTATAGGTTTTCTGCCACTGCTCTAGTGATATGAGTGAGATGGCACCTGAAACAATGCAGTGGTGATGATGAAGACCTTTAATGAGCATGAACAAAAAATGATAAAATGAACATGAATTTGTTGGGGTTCTGCCTTCCCCTCCAACGGGATCTGCAGTGGCCCTATTCTTTGCCCAGTAACCAAACAGGGCCCCCGAAACCACAATATTATGAGTTTAGACCAATACCAGCCGCCTATCAGACTCAGCTTTAAAAATTGCAAATTATCGTATCGTATTACAGCATGTGTATTGTTTCAAAATCTTGTTTATGCAAAAAGCGGGAGATACAAAAAAGTTTGCAAAATCATGTATCTAATAAATATGTTAGGAGCTTTTGAAAATTAACATACATTTTACATGATTCCCATTGATATGATATGATTTAAGATGCTGGAATTAAAAACTGAAACAAACTATCTGGCAGACAATACAAAATGTTAATGTACAATTGGTTTTTTAGTAGACAATTTGTCAAATGAATTTTTTTTTTACATTCTATTTTATGGATATTGGGTGGATTAACTTTACAAGTACATTATGTCCCTTGACCTCCACTCCGGTACCAATATCTGAATGGAGAAATTCACGGCAATGAATTACATAATATAGTGCTTTGAACAGAATTCCAGACAAAGACACTTTGCATTTTGTACTGACCCTTATTGTCAAAGTAACAGTTATGCATACCTCAAGAAACTCATCTCTGATTGATGATGCTTTATGAATGACTGAATCATCCATATATCGTTTGTTTTCTAGAGAGACATCTGAGCACGAGCTCCAACTGCAGTTCCATATCTCAGTCCTCCCAGTCTCCAACGCGAGTCATTCCATCCATGTTGCCTAACTCTCCGACAGAGACGGAACTCCTCCTGCCCAACATTCAGTATGCTGATGCCGGGGCCCACTGGTACAGGGCCTCCGCTGTTCTACTACGCTTCCATAGGTGATTGTGTGCACTCACTTCGCTATATTACATTATTTATTTAAACAATACATGCAGTATGTAACAAATTCATCAACGTAAAAAAATAATAAATATTTTGGGTAAATGTTTTCATAAAATTACATCTTCAGAAGTAGGTCAGCCAGATTAAAAATACTATTTTCCAGGCACATGAAGCCAACACTTGAGAAGTGCCTTAAGTCCAAGTATTTCATGATTTAAATTATCAGAGCGGTGATGGGTTCTATAGCTTAAAGGGACACATGGCAACCTTGATTAGTTTAAAACTCACGGCAAATCGTTAGTTTTCATTTTAACTTGCATACCTTCAGTCATTAATGTTAATTATTCGAATAGTTCAAAGAAAATTGTTTTTATAAGTCAGTAACTTTTGATAATGTTGAACCAATAACATATTTAAAAATTTGGTAGAATATGGAAGCAAACTGATATCTCATTTTCTTATTTAATCATATGCAAGCTGTTTTAAAGTCAAAATGAGGCGAGATTAAATAGAGGTGCTTATTTCAATGCTTGAATAAAACAGTCCAGACTCTATTGTGCCCATTGCTTCAGGATTACCTTGTCGTGTTCTCAGTCCAGACACTATTGTGCCCATTGCTTCAGGGTTACCTTGTCATGTTCTCAGTCCAGACTCTATTGTGCCCATTGCTTCAGGGTTACCTTGTCGTGTTCTCAGTCCAGACTCTATTGTGCCCATTGCTTCAGGATTACCTTGTCGTGTTCTCAGTCCAGACACTATTGTGCCCATTGCTTCAGGGTTACCTTGTCATGTTCTCAGTCCAGACTCTATTGTGCCCATTGCTTCAGGGTTACCTTGTCGTGTTCTCAGTCCAGACTCTATTGTGCCCATTGCTTCAGGGTTACCTTGTCGTGTTCTCAGTCCAGACTCTATTGTGCCCATTGCTTCAGGGTTACCTTGTCGTGTTCTCAGTCCAGACTCTATTGTGCCCATTGCTTCAGGGTTACCTTGTCGTGTTCTCAGTCCAGACTCTATTGTGCCCATTGCTTCAGGGTTACCTTGTCGTGTTCTCAGTCCAGACTATTGTGCCCATTGCTTCAGGGTTACCTTGTCGTGTTCTCAGTCCAGACTCTATTGTGCCCATTGCTTCAGGGTTACCTTGTCGTGTTCTCAGTCCAGACTCTATTGTGCCCATTGCTTCAGGGTTACCTTGTCGTGTTCTCAGTCCAGACTCTATTGTGCCCATTGCTTCAGGGTTACCTTGTCGTGTATTTGCCCATTGCTTCAGGGTTACCTTGTCGTGTTCTTTGGTGGAAGGACTATACAACTTCGAACTACACACACACAATGCTTGAATAAAACTCAAAATTGCCCTGTGTCCCTTTAAGTTTTACCTGAATGATCACGGGTACATAAATGCAGTTAATAAAGGATTCTATTTCATTGCTAAAGTATGGAAGGAGACAAATAGACTCATGATATGACTGAAAGATTTTTAAAAGCTGCATTAAACCACATACATACACAACACAATAGCCAAACATTTATAAATGTACTAAAACTTCTTTGCAGATCAAAAAATAAATATAATGCTACAAAATCTATATGAATTAAGAAATTATAAACTTTGGAATGCAAAACAATTAGTATAAATGTAGTAGATATAAATAATCCATGATGTGGGTTTCATTGTTTACCTTTTAATGTTATAAATGTTTCGTTGCCTTCGCCTCTCGCCTACTTTTCAGGACATTGACCTACTTATGAGATCACTGACCTAATTCTTAAAAATAAGTTAGACTTTTGAAATCTTTTTTTTTAATTGTTTGACCTTGAATTTGAAGTTGTTAAATTGAAGTCCAATGATCTGTCAATAATGCAAAGTTAGCCGTTTTATTTTACGTGAAATCAGTATCATTAATGGTAGAAATGAGAAAAAGAACAAGATCACAAAAACAAATTCATAATAAAAACATTTTTGTAAAATGTTTATATAATATTTCAGATGGTTCAACAACTGCAATATTCCCGAGTCCAAAAAGCACATGTCAGTATGTGGGTAAGTGATACACGTAGCACATTTAGCAGAAGGTATTTTGTTTACGCTGTATGTGTCATTATTTTACATTTATATTAAGGAATGTTGATTAACGTAACACAGCTTCATTTTGATTTGATTCAAATTGCAACTCCACAGTTCTACATGCGAGAAGGTTCTAGTTCCATTCTGCATTAGAGAAGGTTCTAGTTCCATTCTGCATTAGTTAATTTTTTCATAGATGTAGTGGTCATGTTCATTTCTGTTGGTGTTTCTTGTTGGTGGGCCCTAAAACTCAAATCAACATATTTCGACCGCATAAAGAGCACTAAGGGGATGTTTTACACAGTTTCACAGAAAAGTGGATGTAATAATGATACATTGTGTAAAAATAAGAATGAAACATGTGACTAGAGTTATTTCCCTTTACCGAAATCTGTTAACGTATAGAACCTTAATAATGTTTAACCATCACTATAACAGCATGGAGAGATTATTGCTTTTAAAACAGTTTTGGAATAATAAAGCAAGGTTACCATATGTCCCTTTAACAATCACAGTGATAAGTCACACGTAGACAAAGCTTTCTTTAGAAAACTTTTTCATTATTTTGATTGGTTTTGACAACTTTACTTGCAGGTCACGTATCAAATCAGGTTACGGTATCCGCCTCGTCGAGCTACGCAGTGATCCAGATGGCGTTGTCTTTCACCATTGGGAGTTTCTGTCAGAGACCCCACCTACGGAATTCACGCTGAAAGCATCACGAGTCAAGAACGCTCCCTCTGAAGCAAAAACTGTAATAATATTGGCAGAAGACAATATGGGAAATGTTCTAAAAAAGAAAGTTCATTTGAGTGACTTTGAAAAATGAATGCTGTTAGTTGTGAAAAATGGCGGGGCTCGAAAAATTGTGAGATGTCCACTCGTCGTAAACGGCAAATGACATCCAAAGAATACTTGTCCTGCTAAAAAATAACCTGGCATACTTAATAATCAGAGATCAGCAGAGCTTATGCTGTGGTGCAAGATGGCCGCCAAATCTAATAATAGATTTTTAAAAAACAAGTTTGTAGCGAATACTTCTTAAAAACTCTTAAGTGATATTGATATGGGACTTTTTCTAAAATGATCAGCATGACATGCGGAAATTCAACATGGCCACAACAGCTAAAAATAGATTTTCAAGAAACAAGTTTGTAGCGAGTACTTCTTGAAAACTATAAGTGATATTGATATGGGACTTTTTCTAAAATGATCAGTATGGAATGACGTTGATCCTTGTCGAAAATTATTTTAATGCGACGTTAAACATGGATGCCAGCGGCCATCTTTGTTTACATAGAGTTATATAATGAAAACTTGTAGCGACTACTCCTCTGAAACTACTTGACGGATTTTCATGAAACTTCACACGAACGTTGCTCTTGATGTCTAATTGATCCTAGCAAAACTTCAGATCGGCCGGAAATTTAAGATGGCTGCCACGGCTAAAAACAGATTTTCAGAAATAAAGTTTGTAGCGACTACTTCTTGAAAACTATAAGTGATATTGATATGGGACTTTTTCTAAAATGATCAGCATGACATGATGTTGGTCCTTGTCGAAAATCGTTTTGATTCGATGTTAAACATGGCTGTCAGTGGCCATCTTTGTTTACATAGAGTTGTCTAGTAAAAACTTGTAGCAACTACTCCTCTGAAACTACCGAACGGATTTTCATGAAACTTCACAGGAATGTTGCTCTTGATGTCTTATTGATCCTAGCAAAATTTCAGGTCGGCCGAAAATTCAAGATGGCCACCATGGTTAAAAATAGCTTTTCAAAATACCAAGTTTGTAGTGACTACTTCTTGAAAACTATAAGTGATATTGATATGGGACTTTTTCTAAAATGATCAGTATGACATGATGTTGATCCTTGTCAAAAATTATTTTGATTTGACGTTAAACGTTGCCGCCAGCGGCCATCTTTGTTTACATAGAGTTATATAATGAAAACTTGTGGCGACTACTCTGAAATTACTTGACGGATTTTCATGAAACTTCACAGGAATGCTGATCTAGCTATCAAAAACCTATCAGTAGAGCTTCAAGGTCATTGACCTCTTGTTTAGAGTTAAGTTGAAACCAAAAGATATTATTTCACAATTTAACAACAAATAGTGGAATAATATACGATAAATCACCTTAAACAATGTTCTATTCTCGTACCTTAAAATTCGAAAATAGTGCAAAAAAAAACTCATTCTTATCAATAACGGTTATCTAATTAGGTCATTGTACCACATCAACCAATCGGCGTGCCTTCCCAGGTCATGCGCATATGTTCCAGTGATATATCGCAGATTATAACGTAGATATTTGAATTAGACTCAATAGTATGGGTGTATTCAAATTACCATTTCAAAAAGAAAGCAATCAGTGTACAGAATTTAATATTTTTGTGTATTTATTTTACAGACGTTTGCTGGACAACTTTTTTTTTCTCTAGGATAATGCATCATTATGCAGGATAAATACATGTGGTCGATCACTGGCCTCTTGTCAAAAGTGACTCGCCATTATGAGTTGGTGGACTAGCTGATTTTTGGAGCCCTGCGTGTAATTATTACACAGATTATTACCAGATAGTAGATTGTTGTAGTATATAGAAATATAGGCGTAATATCTTACCCATTGAGCAAGCGTGTTACCATTTTTGAACTGATATAAATATCCATATTTTAAAGCTTGCATTTAATTCAGTAAAAAAACAGTTAAATTTAATTAAAATAAAAACTAAATTGCCTTGCCATGGAAAATACATTTGTAAAACTGTACATCTTGGGTCAATATTTATTTTATAAAGTATTTCTATACATATTTTGATACAGAGACTGTGCATTTTTAACCCATTGTTTTTGTTAAACCCTCTTACCTCGTTTACATGTTGTGTTAGATTAATTAGTAATTATACAAGTATATGATGCACCCATACCATAGCAGTTGTTAGCTCAATTTATGTATAGCTTTGTTAACTGTTTTGGATGTATCTGGAGAAATAAACATGTCCGTACCAATTTAATTATGCAAGGACTGTCATTGGTTTGCCAGCTAAGCCTGAAAACAGTCAACGTACCATCATATTATTCCATTTGTTGACGAAAGTGGTATGTTCATTTGACAAGGCCTCTGAGATGGGACAAGCTAGAATTATTCTTAAAAGTTGACCTTCAGTGAGATGCACCAGTCCTGTGAAACACTCTATTCTTGTTTACAGATTGAACTATTTGAATCTTAGTTACGTGACTTTAATCGAAACCCTTAGTCATGTGACTGAACTCTTTTAAGTCATGTAAAGTCTTGATTGACTGTTGTTTCAGTCACGTGATTAAAATCTCAGTCACGTGATTAGCAGCTCAATCATGTGACTGTTGTTTCAGTCACATGATTAACATCTCAGTCATGTGACTGTCATCTTATGTGATTGTTTTCTTTTTTCTTAACTTTTTATTTTTTCTATTCCTAGTGGCGTTATTGTATATACATGCATAGTTATACGTATATACATGCATAGTTATACGTATATACATGCATAGTTATACGTATATACATGCATAGTTATACGTATATACATGCATAGTTATACGTATATACATGCATAGTTATACGTATATACATGCATAGTTATACGTATATACATGCATAGTTATACGTATATACATGCATAGTTATACGTATATACATGCATAGTTATACGTATATACATGCATAGTTATACGTATATACATGCATAGTTATACGTATATACATGCATAGTTATACGTATATACATGCATAGTTATACGTATATACATGCATAGTTATACGTATATACATGCATAGTTATACGTATATACATGCATAGTTATACGTATATACATGCATAGTTATACGTATATACATGCATAGTTATACGTATATACATGCATAGTTATACGTATATACATGCATAGTTATACGTATATACATGCATAGTTATACGTATATACATGCATAGTTATACGTATATACATGCATAGTTATATGTATATACATGCATAGTTATACGTATATACATGCATAGTTATACGTATATACATGCATAGTTATACGTATATACATGCATAGTTATACGTATATACATGCATAGTTATACGTATATACATGCATAGTTATACGTATATACATGCATAGTTATACGTATATACATGCATAGTTATACGTATATACATGCATAGTTATACGTATATACATGCATAGTTATACGTATATACATGCATAGTTACACGTATATACATGCATAGTTACACGTATATACATGCATAGTTACACGTATATACATGCATAGTTACACGTATATACATGCATAGTTACACGTATATACATGCATAGTTACACGTATATACATGCATAGTTACACGTATATACATGCATAGTTACACGTATATACATGCATAGTTATACGTATATACATGCATAGTTATACGTATATACATGCATAGTTATACGTATATACATGCATAGTTATACGTATATACATGCATAGTTATACGTATATACATGCATAGTTATACGTATATACATGCATAGTTATACGTATATACATGCATAGTTATACGTATATACATGCATAGTTATACGTATATACATGCATAGTTATACGTATATACATGCATGGTTATACGTATATACATGCATAGTTATACGTATATACATGCATAGTTATACGTATATACATGCATAGTTATACGTATATACATGCATAGTAATACATATATACATGCATAGTAATACGTATATACATGCATAGTTATACATATATACATGCATGTGACTGATTTGTTGGTTATGTAACTGAATTCCCAGTCATGTGACTGGTTTTGTTTGTAAATTATGACATTTTAATAAGTTTATATTCTGTACAAGTACTTTTCAGATGCATCCAAAACAATTGCTTTTTAATTCAATGTTGTTAACCAAATGTATTCAGGGAATTTATTAAAAATGGTGATATTATCCCATGGTGATATTATCCCATGCTTGTTGAGATTTGAAGATATTTAACCCGGGCTTGTTGTTTTTGAAAGGTCTTCAGATGAAGATACTTGAATCCTTTTATGCCAGATTTGAACGACTTACATTATGAGGGAAGACAAAGGTTAGCTAGTCCAGAATTTAACAATAAAGGTCACGCTAGTCCATGTTTCAGGAATATAGTTCAGGCTAGTCCATATTTCAGGAAGAAATATCAGACAATCCATGTTTCAGGAATATAGGTCAGAATTGTCCACAGTTCATGACTACAGGTCAAAATTGGTCAGGTTTATTTGAAAGTAATGTAGCCCTGCCTGGGTAGCCATAGTATTTTCACTCTTGGTATGCACTATAATTCTATAATTATTTATTACAAACTAAAAAATATCCTTACATATATTCTAAAAACGAACATCAATTTAAATATGTTTATGTGTTTTAAAACAGTGTGACATGGCTAGTTTAGTAGCGTGCATGGTCCAGTGGTAGAGCGCTGAACTCCAGATCGAGAGGTCATGGGTTCGATCTTTGCCGCGGCCACGTTATTTATCCTTGAGTAAGATATTTAATCCACATTGCTTAGTACTGGCTCTACCCAGTAAGTAAGATATTTAATCCACATTGCTTAGTACTGGCTCTACCCAGTAATTGAGAGTGATTAATCTAAGTTGCAATAACTTGTTAAGCAATCGATGTAAAATAAATGTTTAAACTAGTTTAGTATGGAATTTCTTTGGTTTAGGCAGACCTAAAGAATACAAAATATTTGTTTAGGCAGACCTAAAGAATACACATTATTTGTTTAGGCAGATCTAAAGAATACAAAATATTTGTTTAGGCAGACCTAAAGAATACACATTATTTGTTTAGGAAGATCTAAAGAATACACATTGTTTGTTAGAATACACCTTTGAAGATGTTTTGTCTTCTTTGATGTGTTAAAATAATGGAAGTATAAGATTGCTATATGTCCCTTTTATTATATAAAGGCTATATTGACTGTAGTTTAAGTGTTGCAGATGTATTTCTCATATAAACGTCTAATCAACCAAAGTTCATGGTGCTCTTCTAGTGCGTTTATATTCTTGTTATTCTTTGCTTGCATTTAATCAGGGTCTATCAATTGCATTTATCATCAACATTAATTATTCAGTTAATTATTTTCTCTTCACAGAGTTTATTTCCCTTAATTCAAATCATCTTCACTGTGGTGCTTTTGTATGTATTTTAAAATCAGTATATGATGTTGTAGAGTTTGATATGCCCGTTCTCCATATTTTATCTCGATGTGCATGGAGGATGGGCCTTGCATGTTCATTCTTGTTAGGCGCCATATAACCTTTCATGTGTTGGTGCACCTTAAAACCCCAATTCAGTTCAATATGTTGTTTAATGTTTAAATGGCTTATGCTGCCCTTCTTAAAATTTGGCAGAAAACTATTTTCGAACCATTAGATGCCTTTTTATATCAGAAAATGTTTGTGTAAAGGTTTAAGAGTGTAAAGGTTAAAGACACCTTTTCTATGGATTTGATAAAAATTCAAGTATTTTGGAGCCGGTTGAAACATTTTACCAGTTTTTAGGATTTGTGTAGTTGACCTGTGTTATTTAGTATTTAGTCACCTTTCTGTAGTGTTTTAGAGTCGACATGCAGAGGGGTAGGACACCCCCTCATATTTGTTTTGACATTTTTTATCATGCTCATTCAAGGTCTTCATCATGACACCATGTATTACAAACGTGGAAACATGGCTCCATCGTAAATGGAGTGTGTACTATTGAATTTGCAGCAATGCTGTTAAGAAGGTTCTAGGCTCATTCTACATATTTTATCTTGATGTAAATGGAATATGAGCCTGGCATGTTCATTCCTGTTAGGTGCCATATAACCTTTCATGTGTTGGTGCGCCTTAAAACCCAATTAAATTCAATTTAGAGTCAACAGAAAAGCAAATATTGTAGAAGAATCGTTAGATACCTTTTACTGAAAAAGTTAAATATGAAAAAGTCCCCCTTTCTTCCCTCCCCCACACCCACTAAAAGCTTTAATTCTTATTTTTGTTACTAAATTTTTCTTCTATATCTGCTGGCAAGATATTTTTTCTACACATTTATTGTGTGTAGAATCAACCCCTTTTAGGTTGCTATATGGTGTGCTGTGTAGAATCAACCATTTTTAGGTTGATATATGGTGTGCTGTGTAGAATCAACCATTTTTAGGTTGCTATGTTGTGATGCGAGAACCCATATTTATTTTGCTGTGACATTCCATTCCCATTTTGCCAAGTGCATAGCATGACTGGCACATAGGGATTACTTTGTCATCTGCTATGTTGTTTTTGTTGTGAGGCATGTGTAGTGTGAAAAGGAATAACAAATACTGCTATTTAAAATGAAATTTGTTTGTGTTTTATGAGATTTTTCGATTATACTTCGGGGAAAAAATAAATATAAGTATCTTACTTGGGATCAAGTTGAAAGGTTTATTGGTAATTTGAAATATTCGAGTAGGAAGATAAGCTAGGGAGACGTGGCATAAACCCTAATCTTGCAAAATCTTCCAAGTTGTACACACTTTTTATGACAGCACAGCCTCTTCTTTGATTAAAGCATATATATGTATTTGTATTTACTTTCGCACTAACACCTCACTTGTAAAGTTTTGTTTTTATAAAAAGCATCGACAGACTGCAAATGTGTTCGAACAATGATTTTTAGTTTTAAGCTTTAAAAACATAACTATATATATGCATATATGCATTATTGCATAATCATTATCATAAAAAATATGATTATGTGCAATTTCATTATTTCAGTATGCTTCAGAGCCGCATGAATGTCGTATATACATGAAGATTGTGATTCAGAAGTGCAATGTTAATAAGGGTAACACTAAATTGTAGGGTTGTCTCTATTGAATGTGGCTTGACACCAACGGAATTGGTCTGGATGTGTAAAGACATGGTAGGTGAACTTTCCTTTTGAAAACACTAGTTTTCATTGTTCAAGTTGCCCGTGCTGAACACTGTTGTAAGTACCTATGTCATGAAACCGGCAGAGAGGCCTATTCCTGAGTAAGTCTATTGTCAGCATATTTATAACTGACCCAGGTCTTACCGTGTGGACTTACAGTGATACACAACTTGCCAATTTTTGAAGATTCAAGGGACACTTAATTTAGTTTAAATCTTAATTGATATTTTGTCACATGCAGTTGTCTACAGTTGCATTGTGGTCTGATGCCAGTTGTTTCCTCAGATTCATAGTTGTGTAATTGTATTGTATTTGTGTAGATCATGTCATATATATTTTTTCCAAAAATTGAAAACTAAAGCATGACTCATCGATATGTTTTGAGTCTAAGAATCAGACTCGAATCCTAGATTTGGACTAAAAAAATGAACTCAATTGTATTCATCAAAAATCCTAGTCTGAGATCAACATATTGAGTGTACTACCATATCGAGTGTACTGTTATTTTCTTTAATCTGAGATCAACATATTGAGTGTACTACCATATTGAGTGTACTGTTATTTTCTTTAGTCTGAGATCAACATATTGAGTGTACTACCATACTGAGTGTACTGTTATTTTCTTTAGTCTGAGATCAACATATTGAGTGTACTACCATATTGATTGTACTGTTATTTTCTTTAGTCCGAGATCAACATATTGAGTGTACTACCATATTGAGTGTAATACCAGTCCAGTATTTGTGTCTGGTTCTTACACTCAAACATATTGATGAATACCAGTCCGGTATTTGTGTCTGGTTCTTACACTCAAACATATTGATGAATACCAGTCCAGTATTTGTGTTTGGTTCTTACACTCAAACATATTGATGAATACCAGTCAAGTATTTGTGTCTGGTTCTTACACTCAAACATATTGATGAATACCAGTCCAGTATTTGTGTCTGGTTCTTACACTCAAACATATTGATGAATACCAGTCCAGTATTTGTGTCTGGTTCTTACACTCAAACATATTGATGAATACCAGTCCGGTATTTGCAGTAGTGTTATGTTTTGTATTTGTATGAAGAGATATTACTTGGGATGAGTTTTTACAGCAGCAGACAACTCGCTTGTGAGTCGTTCTGAGAGTCCTTAGTAATATTTCTCCTTACAATTCAATAACGGTTCAGTGTATACTTTCATTAATTGTTTTTGATATAAAGAGTTTGATTGACATGGCTTGAATTTGTATCATTTATTGTATGGTCCCAATTATAAATCGGTGCAAAATTATCAAACATTTGACATCATCAAAACATTAATGAAGGAACATTTCTTATTTCGAGGTAACATTTAATTAATGCTGAAAAATGGATTTCTACATCTACTTCTAGTCTAACATATCAATTTGGCAAATACTGAACAATTATCTAAACTGAAAATGAGTGGGACAATATGGAAGTATGCAATAAATATAGGTTTACTTTGCATGGAGCTAATCATTCAGTATTCTACCATACTGAATGTTAATAACGACTAATATTCAACATTGACTACTCTCAACTGTAAAGGAACAGAAACATGTCAAGTGTCAACATAAAAGCAGGGTTTTCCAAATTTCTTTGAAAGAAATTGACAACAAAATTGAAAAGATCACTCAATATGGATTTTAATGCTAACAAATGGTAAAACCGCTTGAAGTTTTTAATGCTGTCAACCAAACGAAGAAGTAGGTCATTTCACGCTAGATAATCATCCCCACAAAATGAAAATTAATGACAAGACGGGGATTCCTTCCAAAGCTACAGAAGTAACGCAATTACTATGAAAAATAACAATCAAGCAATTCCTATCAGTCGAAACCAATATGAAAGTATAATATTTTGCCATACAAATTCACATCATGATATTATAATTAAATGGCTTAAAATTAATTTTGTGTTAACATTATTACATTAATTTTATTAACCTTATGTTGAATATTCCTTCTGTATTTAAGTTGTTTTTAGCTCTACTGATCTTTTTTTTTTTTTTTTAAATACCGCTACTCACCTCAAAAAAGATCAAATTTACTTTTTTTGTGTGTGCTTTCTGCTGTATTTAAGCATCGCCATATTGCTTCTTCAAAATCAAGTCACATTTTCCCAAATTTGGGCATCATCAGGTGCTTACATAAAAACATAAGAGGTGATTTATGACGATACCTTATGAAAGATAACAGATGTTTTTTATCATTTTATCATGTAACATTTTAGTTATATTTTCAATGGAATGCATTTTATGTCAAGTACCCCAGTAGATAGAGGAACGAGCATTTGTTTAACTTTGCCTTCTTATTATTTTAAACATATCATTTCTTATTTCATGTTGGGGCCTTAGTGTGGTCCCCTGTCGGTCACTGGGGCCAAGAGTTGGGATCACTGCCAAACCCCGCATGTTGGAGTTGCAGAATTAAACTCTGCTTCTCCAGAATGTTATACATGTAGTTTGGTTTATAAGGTAGACTGCTGTGTGGTCCCCGGGAGCTCACTAGGACCAAGAGTTGGGACCACTGCCAAACCCCGCAGTTGGGAGTTGCAGAATTAAACTCTGCTTCTCCAGAATGTTATAGTTCATTTAGTTTATAAGGTAGACTGCTGTGTGGTCCCTGGCAGTCACTGGGACCAAGAGTTGGGACCACTGCCAAACCCCGCATGTTGGAGTTGCAGAATTAAACTCTGCTCCTCCAGAATGTTATACATGTAGTTTGGTTTATAAGGTAGACTGCTGTGTGGTCCCCGGGAGCTCACTAGGACCAAGAGTTGGGACCACTGCCAAACCCCGCAGTTGGGAGTTGCAGAATTAAACTCTGCTTCTCCAGAATGTTATAGTTCATTTAGTTTATAAGGTAGACTGCTGTGTGGTCCCTGGCAGTCACTGGGACCAAGAGTTGGGACCACTGCCAAACCCCGCATGTTGGAGTTGCAGAATTAAACTCTGCTCCTCCAGAATGTTATACATGTAGTTTGGTTTATAAGGTAGACTGCTGTGTGGTCCACGGGAGCTCACTAGGACCAAGAGTTGGGACCACTGCCAAAACCCGCAGTTGGGAGTTGCAGAATTAAACTCTGCTTCTACAGAATGTCATAGTTCATTTAGTTAATAAGGTAGACTGCTGTGTGGTCCCCGGGCAGTCACTGGGACCAAGAGTTGGGACCACTGCCAAACCCTGCAGTTAGAGTTGCAGAATTAAACTCTTCCCCTCCAGAATGTTATACATGTAGTTTGGTTTATAAGGTAGACTGCTGTGTGGTCCGCGGGAGCTGACTAGGACCAAGAGTTGGGACCACTGCCAAAACACGCAGTTGGGAGTTGGAGAATTAAACACTGCTTCTCCAGAATGTTATAGTTTGGTTTATAAGGTAGACTGCTGTGTGGTCCCCGGGCAGTCACTGGGACCAAGAGTTGGGACCACTGCCAAACCCCGCAGTTGGAGTTTGAGAATTAAACACTGCTTCTCCAGAATGTTATAGTTTGGTTTATAAGGTAGACTGCTTAATACATGTACATGTTTTCAGCTTTTCATGGAAGATTTCGGATTTTTTTCAGTGAATTACTAAAAATTTAAACACAGGCCTGAAAATCTCTAGTTTAAAAAAAGTTAAAATTAAAACACAGATGTTATATATTATATAAAGGCAGCATAGATTGATTTGATTTTTTTTTAACAGAATTATTTTGATTTTAAGTGTTTAGATAGCTTGAAAAAAAAAAAAGAGCTTTAATTTTTTGTTCAGTATTTTATTTTTAAAATAACATTGTTTTAATAATAAAGTGATATTTATCATACTTTATGTGAAAAGTAATATTATTTGTTGACTTAATTGGTTCTTTTTGTCGACAATAATTGACATTTTGAGGCGATATAATTCTGATTTATCTATGAATTGCTTGCAATCTCACAAACACACTGTTACATGCAGATGGGTAAGGACCCCACTCCCCATCCCCTCCCCCCCCCCCCCCCCCCCATCCCCCCCATTCATATTCATTTCGTCATTTTTTAACTTGCTCATTCAAGGTCTTTATCATGACACTGCGTGTGCAAACATGGAAACGTGCCTCCATGATAAATGGAGCGTCTAGAATTTGCAGTAATTCTGC